>JASDQU011027741.1:7157-19022 GCA_032191745.1 Picea mariana | reverse complement strand
TGTATCTTTGGAACTCCTTCAAGTTCTCTCACTCTAATTGCAGTACATCTAGATTTTATTGATAATTCATTTATCTCATTGAATTTATGTTATGTATGCAGGTGCAGTTTAATAATTGTTCATTTAATTTTGCAGGATCAAGATTTAGGATTGAGTTCAAATGCTCAAGAAATTCCCGTGGTCCCAAAATTCCGCAAGCTCTTATCAGGAGAAATATATCACAAGCAGTTGTTTGATGAAAATGGACAACTTTTTTAGCCTACCAATCCTAAGATGCCATCTTTCAACAACCAACTTGGTTCAACGGTATTACATCGTGGATTTGATATCTTTTATGTAGACAACTCCATAGGGCATAAGAAAAAGATGATTAAGTAATTGTATTTTTGGATTTTCAATGGAACTAATGTAAATGTGTTGCTTAATTTGACATTTGGTTTATAAAGGGGCTTGTTTCATGTTTATTATTGGGAAAAAAATGTCCATGCTTCTAATAAGTGTTTGGTATATTGTTTGAACATATTAAAATCATTGTGTTACTAATATCATCAATGTTATGTTCAATATTTTTACAATTATGATTCTGATGATGAGTGACCCATCCACCATCTACTGTTTCACCCCACTACGATGTCAAGTCACGAGCTTGCTGCTAAATGAAAAGAGCTCGAAGAGGAAGCATACTGATAATGGTTGAAACAACCACATATTCAATTCCCACTATGTCGCAAGTCACCAATTCAAAACCTCGACAGCAACACTAGTTCTTCACATGTTGGGGATTAAGGAAATGATATAGAGGTTACTATGGATGATTTCTTGTGGGATACCCAGGACATTGAGGGAATTTTGTTAGATGCATTCCAACAAAATGAACTAGAGGATGACACTAATGTCATAGATACCTTCTACGAAAGCCTGAAATCTGCTTCCACCACCCCTCTATTTGGTCCAGTATAGAAGTTTGCAAGGTCTTGTTAGACATCGGGTTCAACACTTCCCGCGAGTTTCAAGACATGGTTTAACCCCCTCTCGTGGATCCTAACTCCGACGATTATGGTGGATACTAAATCTTGTGGGTTTCGGTCTAAGGACAATTGTCATCCAAAAAATGGTATCAGAGAAAAAGGTCTTGAGTTTGAAATTCACCTGACACGCACTGGGGGGGAGATTGTTCGACATTGGGTTCAAGGCTTCCCGCGAGTTTCACGACAAGGGTTAACCCCCTCTCATGGATCCTAACTCTGGTGATTGTGGTAGAGACTAATGCCTACAAGTTTTTTTCTAACGACAATCATAGTCCAATAGGTCTACCCAACCAGGGACAACAATGTTACTTATGTACAACTTGAAATAAATGTATGGTATGTTAGACACGTGTTTCTTGACACTTTTGAGGTAACTAACCATTAATTTCCCTAAAAATTTAAAGAATTTTGTTACACAATGAAGGAAGAAAAGGGTTGATTTTATTCCTGATTAATGACAATGTAAATTTCTATTGCCCACTAATTGCAAGTTGCTCAAAGATAAGGTACTTCTGAGTGATAATTGTTTTCCTGATAGTTGTGCAGAGGCAAAGCAAATGTTGAAAATGTCAGGTGTTGAGTACATATCATACCATGCATGTCTGAATGATTGTATTCTATACATAAATGAATATGCAGACAAAGACATATGTCCAAAATGTGGGCATGATAGGTACCATAAATAAAAAAAGAAGGGTAAGGCACATGGTCCTCCTCATAATACATTGAGGCACATGCCTATAATTCCAATGATTCAAAGGATTTTTCATTGTAAACAATTATCCATGTTGTAGGGGTGGCACGCCTCACATAGAAGTGATTAAGGAGTTATGCAAATCCTAGTATATTCAATAGCCATGAAGCATATAGAGGATAGATGGCCCGATAAATTCAAGGATGAAGTACGAAGCCTCCGATTGACCATAACGATGGATAAAGTTAACTCGTATTCTCTCCAAAACACCAACTATTATGTTTGGCCAAACGTAGTGATCAATAACAATACCCCCCCATGGTTGTCCTTGAAGAATGAACATCTTATGTTGGCTCTTATAGTCCCGGGTAGGAGACAAGTGAAGAGAATGGATGTCTACCGCCAACCACTAATCGATGAATTTAAGTAATTATGGGAAGGGATACATGTATATGATGTATCAAGACCCATCCCAATGGAGAGGTATTTTACGTTGTATGGCATATGTGCGTACACCACGCATGATTATCCAAGACTAGAAGTTTGCTCTGGTAAGCATGTTCATCGATTTGTTTGTATCTGTAATTTATTTGGCATACTTCATTTGGTGCAACTATATTTTTGACACTAACATGCTATGTATACATTAACATTGTAGGTATTGTAACAAAAGGGTATCATGAATGTAAATGTTTTGGACCTTCTATGAAGGATAGGTGGTCCAATGACCTACAAAATCCGGTGTACGACTACTTGAGGGTATTCCTCCCAGAAGACCACCCTTATAGAAGAGTTGCATTTGCTTTCAATGGTAAACCAAAGAGAACCCAAAGACATGAAATAATGACATCGACAGATTGGAATAGGGTATATGACACAAGGAAGGATAAGGGAATAACATAATTCTTTGATTCAAATGGGGAACCTATGTTCGATGATCCTAAATTTTTTGACACCTATGTTGAGAAAATGACCATGGGGATGAAGAGGAAATCTGTATTTTGTGAGCTTCCATATTGGGAGCATCTTAAGATTGTCCACTTACTAGATCCCATGCATATATTAAAAAATGTTTCATCTTCTTTATGGAGGCACATATCATGAAATAAAAGCAATGCAATGGCTGTCATGAGAGATCTTATTACTTCAAATACTAAAAAGAGACATTGGCCAAGAAACAAAACTAGAGGAGAGGCTGGTCCCACTTGGTCTTTTGAAGAAGGTGACATCCCATGGATTTTGAAGAAAGATGATCATTCTATGGAAAATGATGTTATATTGGGTGTGAAGTCATCTTATTTATATGGGTCAACTCTACGACGTTGCTTCACTGTAGACGAGAAATTTTTGGGGTTGAAATCACATGACCATCTAAACCTTATAAGGGTATGTATGTTGAATACATGATTATTCTAGTTCTATATTGACGTCAGTAAAAATATGCTATGCACTCACAATATTATGGAAATTAATGATGCATGTGTCTATTTTTTAGTGTCATTATCCTTTGCTTGTGCATGGTTGTGTGAACCATGACTTCCCCCAAAACTTACGACCTGCCATATCGAAATTATCTCCATTTGTATGTTGGATTACATCAAGGGAGAGTCATATGGCTAGCATTCCATGGTGGCATCGTGAGATAACTATGATTGTTTGTATGTTTGAGAAGGAACTACCCACAATTTTTATGGACTTGCAAGTCCATCTTATAATTCACCTACCTGATGACATTGAATTGGCTGGGGTGCTCTCATGTCATTGAATGTTCTTCTTAGATAGGTACATGAAACAATTGAAGGGGTTTGTTCGATAAAGGGAAAAAAATGGAGGGCCTTATGATAGAGGGGTACATAGTATATGAGTCGTTCTATTATGCCAGTGAGTACATCAAGCAAATTGACGACACAAAAGAGGAAATCGTTTGGGACAACCATCAATATGAGGACAAATGGGAAGGGGAGCTACTCAAACGAACAAAAAAAGGTGCTTGATAAAGAGCAAGTCAGTTATATTTTGTCAATTTAGTACATAGAAATTGGTTACATTGAAGCTGATAATATATATTTCATCCCATGCTATTTGTTTTGAATTATTTTATACATCAACGAATTTAGAAATTTTAATACCATCAATAATTTTTTTCTTTACAACACAGAGGCAATGAGACCATGGGTCGCGTTGTATGAAGAGAAAAGAAGGAAATGGGACAGTGACATGAAAACATGTAGATGGTTGAATCATAAAAGCATGCCTTATCCTGATCATTTAAAAGAAAATATGCCAAAAATATGTCCCAATAGTTGGGTGGCTGACCAAATACAAGAGAAATATACGGTGTCCAGTCGTAATCCACGTGGAGAATATATGGATGCACTAAACATAGGGATTGGGTGAAACAAATGAGTAATAACCTCTCTGAGTACCACATTCTATTTATAATATTGCACATTTGAATTGCAACATGTATTATGTTTTTATTAATGCTTCAGTTATTAGACACATGACATCGCCCTTTGTTCGCATTTTTACAGGTGCATTTATTCCAATATATGTGGGCATATGGACATCAATTTCACACTAAGTATGATGATGAAGGATACATCACACAAGATTATGGAGTCGAGGTTGAGTTCGACCAATCTAGTCATGCCAACCACCATGATGAAAACCTGATAGAGGGGAAGTTAGGTTACATTGGAAAGATACACAAGATCATGGAAGTGGATTTCTCATTGTTTCAATGTGTTATTTTTTTTTGCAAGTGGTGGGATACCTTTGACCGAAGAAATGTAAAGGAAGATCATGATAGTGGGCTAATATATATTAACTCTAAAAAATGCGGGTTGAAAGTAAGGAGCCTTATGTTTTCCCAAAACATTGCAACCATGTGTTTTTTTACCCAAATGTGTTGGATGGGGATTGGTGGTTTGTACTGAGACATGATCCGAGATATAAACATATTTTTGATAACAACAATGTTACAATGCCAAACGAGGAAGATAATCAGGGTGATGGAAACAAAGACTGATTTGTAAATGTTTAGTTTGGACATTTTATTGTGGATGTGTCATTTTATTATGGGTATCTATAATGGACAATTGTGTGTGTGTTTTTATTTTATTTCATTTTATAATTATGTTGGATATGAAAATTTAACAACCATTTACAACCACCATAATGAAAATACATTAAATAAATGCACAAGCATAAGATGTGGTTTTGATATATTTTCATTGTCATATTTATTGTTTATAACAACAAATTTATGTTGCATTGTATTAAAATATGTTTATGTTAACCTTTAAAATATGTTTTATTGTATTTGAGTAAAAAATTGTGAAGCCATTTTATCGAAAGTGTATATATTATAATAGTTGGTTGATATAAATTAATAAAATCTTTGGAAAAAATAAATATTAATAAAATATAATCATTGTGATTTTAGTTAACAATTATATTATAACTTTGTCTTGTAATCTTAGAATAATAAAAATTAAAAAAACAACATTATTATTACATCATCAACATTATTGTTAGTGAATAATTATGTTATAATGTTATTATTATAATATATGAAAAATGAATAAATATTCAAATCACAATCATTTCACTCATCATATTTAAGTATATTTATTTCTAAACACATTTAATCAACATATTGTATTTTGTTGAACAACAAACAATTCACCTTGAACAATAGTTAAACATTATGGCATTAATGGTTATAACTTTTTGCAATCACAATCCAAATCAAATGCTTTCATAAAAGTAAAGTAAACATTATATGGCAACTATAAATTTAAATGAGTGATACATATCAAATTTCACTTAAAAATAGAGAAATCATTAATAATGTTCATCATTAGCATAGTCATATTACATTTTATAAATCAAACAACAACAACAACCACACCATTATATGAAAAACATAATATACACGAGCGATAAACATATGAATATACATGTCGAACATACATATCAACAAAATCTGCAGTAAACATGTCATATATAGATCTCCAGTCAAATATAAAACGATTAATATAAATGTCAATCAGTACCACTAATAGCTAGCTCCACCACCAAATCCAGGTGCATCAGTGTCTCTGCTACCAGAGGTAGAGCCTCTATCAAGAACATCTATCTTAGAGATAAATGTAAGCAAAAATGCACTATCAAGTGTCTCTATATCAATATCATGAAGATGTGCATGAACAGTACCTGTTGTGATCATAGTGTCCAAAGCATCAAAAGCTTGTGACACATGTGGAGGAAGAGGAGGAGGGGGATCGGTTGATTATGACACATGTGGAATAGGAGAAAGACAATGATTGGTGGATGGTGACACACATGGAGGAGGGGGTGGATCAATATAATATGGTGATGCATGTGGAGGATAAGCAATAGGAGGAGGAGGAGGAGGGGGAGGAGGAGGAGGATCAGACGTGGATGCCGGTTCAAACACATATGGAGGGGAAGCAAGAGGATCGATAGATACTGCAACAAACTCATGTGGATGAGAGTTAGGAGGAGGAGGAGCACCATGTGGTGGAGTAGAGGATGTGGATGGCTCTGCTGATGAGCTAGATGCAATGGGATCATGAGCACCACCCCTCAACGTATCAATGAGGTTGATGACACCAACAATATGATGAATCAACATCGTCATGTCACGAGGAAAACTCCTCCATGTATTAGAGAGATCCTCTACCTATAATATGTCTCTAGCGAGTGCAAGTACCACTACATGACTAGTCATGACATGACATAGTTCATCTTCCACCTCTAGAGGAACTCTCGTATCTGGCCTATGTGGCATGTGGGGTCTCTATAGTACTGAAGGCTAGTCCTCTGCCTCCTCCATCACCTCATCCTCATGTTGGGGAGGCACATCCCCAACATACGTGTCAATATTTTCAAAACAATAGATACTAATAATAAGATAATTGAAACAAAATGTTACAATAAGTTACATGTGCATTAAATAAGACATAAAAATATGCAAATAGATTGATCAAAACACAACGATAATATTACCTCTTTCATCTGCTAGCTCCTTTGTTGTAAATCGGATGTTCGAACATGCTCTCCAATCTATCCCTGCATATGGGTACTCTACAATATCGAGGAAATTGTCACCATCGCTAGCCAATAAGTCAAATACCTCTTGTTGGCACATAGTTGTAAGACCTCAGGTTCAAGTTATCTAACCAAAAAAACCCTTCAAATACTGTCCCTTTCGACATCACCTACATGCAAGTGAGGTCTCACCAGGGGTATCTACTGGGACTGTAGGAACCAAGTTTCTGCAGGGATGAGGGGATGTGAGGTCATCAACATGTTCATTGATACTTATATACCCCATGCAAAATATTCCGTGTCTCTTATCCCTTGATTAATTGGTAAACCCAATTATACATCACCATTATAACACAGATTACGATAGATACCATTCAATGGAACATTCATAATTACTACACAACACTCATATAACAAACACAGCTAGATCTAATCGTGCATAAACAAAACATCCATGAAAAATCACATAAAAAGACACATTCACACATAAAATTTAACGTGGTTCACCAATCCTTGGGCTACGTCCACAATGACTGGATTCTTTATTATTCTTTGTGCAATCATCTCAGACTTGCACACTGCGCTACAATAGATACATCATGATATCATTCCCCATCCTGCCTAACTGCTCTATAGTGCAAGCCACTCTCTATAAAATCCCCCCTAACCCGTTAGACATAGACTCTTTCTCATTCTTAGCTTATTCTCTCAGCAACAACCACAACAACCTATTATTTTCAGCAAACCCCATTCTTCCCAACCCATTACATATTTATACCCAGAGTTTAGGCCTCAAAACCCTACTAGCTTATCCCAAAACCCTATGAAAACTCATTACAACTCACAACAACACATAGTTCATGCACGATTTTCCTTCCTTCACACCTGCATGCTGCTTTTCCTTCCTTTTCACATGCATGTTGATTTTTCTGCTTTATCTCCTTGCTTTATTTCCTTGTGCACCGCCAAATGCATTTTTCCTGCACACTCCGATCCTGAATGCACCTTTACTGAACACTCCTCAACCCTTAGTATATTTCTAAAAATTGCATCCAAAATTCCTGTCCAATATTCCCCCAACACTCACCCGTGGCTCGTCTCGATCCACTCAGGCCTGTTGCATCACTCCCTTCAATGACTTCATAAATTTTTGCAATGTCTCTCTCGTTGTAGCGACTTTTTTCTTTGCCTCAGCCTCCCTCTCTAATATTTCTTCTATGGACTATGCCGTTACTGTCACAAGCTTCTCCTCGAAATATTTCTCATCTTACTTCACCATGCCCTACGTCGCTGCCAATACCCCTATTATCTTGAGTGATTCATCCTACATAGGTTCCAATCGCTGTGCGATAGTCTTATGCTCTGCCTTTATCTGCTCTATCTCACTGTATACTTGTCTGTTGGCAAGGATGGCCATTGTGCGTTACGTTGGTGGAAAAGTGTTTATGCTTTCATTGGCTCTCTACACCTTATCCTATACACTGCTTACTCTTTCCTTGATTTCCTTCAGCTCCGGATTCACTGTCAGTTGTGTCCAGATATGCATGCTTTCTTCACATAGCCTTGCGCACTCATCCCTGAGACTCTTAATGCTTGCAATGAAGGTTATGGTTGTTCTATCTCTTTGTTCCTTCTCCACAATTGGAGTACTTGGTGTGGTGCGTTCTTCCAACTCTCCAATCCTGTTGCAGAATCCTTGAATTAATTCACTATTTTTTTTATATCTTCTCCTCTATTGTGGCTTCTATCACCATCGATATCTCTGGAATCTCCTTATATATCTTTTGGATGACTTGTTGTACCCTTTCAACCTTTTGTTCGACCTCCTAATTCTCTTGCAATACCTTATTAAGAACCTTCTGCATGCCTACCTTATTCGCCGCTACCTTGGTTAAATCCTTTGTCAGTGATTCTACATGGAAATGCATTTCTTACGCCACCCCTACCTTCAAGTCTTGTAAGGATTACATGGGTAACTGTGACAATACTAATTATAGGTGACTTAGTAATTTTTTTGTTCCTTCATCTCCAACGTAGGGAACTCAATTAATTCGGGCGAGTTCTTGAAAATTTGGCACCCTGTTGCGAGCTCTAGCAGGTACGAAGTGGTGGTTCTTGCTTCTCCAGCTACACTTGCTATTTGACCTTCAAAAAATATTCTCTTAGGTGCTATGCTCATTACCTCCAACCGCTGCTGTAATTCCATCAATTTCTCTCGCACCTTCTTGTTCATGTATTTCTGTAATTGTACCACTTGTTGAACTTCTTCCTCTGTGGAATCCCTCACTTGGTAGCTGATTCTATCAATATCATCATCTGTCAGAGTGTAGATAGAAGGTGGTTTATGTGATTTCATCTTCTTGCATGGAAGTGTTGTTGTCCCCTTACCCTTGTCTTTCCTCTTTTCCCCTACATTTGGTACTGTCTTCTGCGTGTCCCCTATGCCATTTCCTTGTTCACTTTCTTGTGTCTCATCTAGTTCTTCATCTTCATTGTCTCGTTCCTCTTCCTCGTAATGGTGCTTCGTTTCTTTAGTTGGAATTTTCCATTCCTCGTCCCAGTCATTGGAAATAAGGCATACATCCTCCTCTGTTAACTTGTAGCTTGTTGGAAGCCATTGGCGTACCGAGTCTCTTTTAGCTTGGATATACAAGTGGTGCATCCCTACTTTGAAGCGTGCAATATCCTGATAATTCTCCACATTTTTCCTAGTGATGCCTGGTGTGTGCTCTATGATGTGACTGATCGTGTCAAAGTAGACATAGAAGGTGGCATTGTTGTCTTGTTTTCTCCCCTTGTGCACAGTATGCCATAAGTTAACATATCACACTGTGACATGATCTCTTCATGATGTTTTCATAATTTGGCACTCGTCAGGCTCCCTCCAAGCAACCAATGTTATCAATGTGATAAGCCAGGCATAGTGAAATTTCATGCCTTTCTCCTGTGCATCAATGCAATATATCAGAAACTAATTGACCAAAAACGTGGCCCAATTCATCTAGAACCCTTCTTCATACTTAGTCTAAACTCTCCGTTGGTCCTCTTTTTGCACAATACTTGATTCACTACCCTCTGTGTGGCATGAATTTCCATTTCTTGTGCACAATGATCAATCATTTCACATAATGAATTTAGCGCAATTTAATTTTTTTTATACAACTTCTCATAAACTCTCTTAGAGTACTTACCTTCTCAAGCGACGTTTTTGGTATAATACGATTAAATACTGGAGGCATATCGACCACAGGAGGCACATATGATGTTGATTCTACCCAATTTGGTCCTAGTATCTCTTTTCTTTTCCTTTGATACATCTCCTTTTATAGACGAAGGTCAAATGTCAACATAGGTCTTGCTGATTTTCTCACCCATTGCTCCACCTACCTCCCTCCATTTGTTGCATCAACCTATGATACCTTCTGTTCGTTCTGATTTGGGTTTTGGTTCTGATTCCCTCTTTCCTGCCACTTCTCAAGTAGTTGAGCACAGTATTATGTCGCATGATCTAGTGCTATACAATATGCAGAGGTTGTACAAGGATTCATATAGTCACAAGCTAAGTGTCTTGGTTGATTACAATTGTAGCAAATTATTGGTCCTCTTCCTCCTCTGCCAAAACTTACTCTGCCTCAAACTCTACCAAATCCTCCTTAGCCTCTTGGATTAAAGCTTATATTATTATTATACTGTGGACCACCTCCTTCCGTCGCGACATTTTCCTCTTGAATTCTATACATATTTGAAGTGCGCTCTCTTATCAAATCGAATGCATGAGAATCCTTCTCTTCGTTCCCGAATGACTTGCAAAAGATACAAAATAATTTCCTTGGCATGCTCTGGTATTTCTGTAGCAATGGAAAATCATGCAGATGATGTCCCCATTTCTTACATATTTCACAGTACCCTCCTCCTGGTAATGGGTTCATTTCTCCAATTTCCATATACTACGTGTTATCACTCCGTAATTTCTTAGGCCGAGGAAGAAATTGACAGAGGTAACCACAAAACTCTTTGGAGTCCAAGATCTATCCCCCCTAGACCTAGAGAGGGCTTTCTCTATTAGTTTTAGCTTTGTTTTAAAGAAGATATTAGGCTAGCTATCTAGTTCAGGGTTTTGATTTAAATAATTAGGTAGGAACATAGAAGAATAACCATTGGGCTATGGAGTCACATCAACAAATTAATCAAATCCAGTTTCTGTAAGGTTAATCTGCAGGGCAAGGTAGACAAAACATTGGATCTCAGAGTTTTAAATGAAAGGAGGAATAGGAGACAGGAAACAAAATCAATAGCAGACGAAGAGCAATTGAGAATTCTCCACCTGTATCTCAGAGGAAAACATAGAAATTATCCACAGCTATAATAGAGTGTCTAATTCAGCGAATTCTATTCTTTTAATTCCTGAAGACAATTCAGACAGAAACGTGATTGTGAAGACAGGAAAAAAAATTACATAAGAAAATACATCACCATGGTATTTGACACAAGAATCCTGCGATTGTATTATTTGGAAAATAAAAATATGCTCATTGCGAGCTACATTACAATGTCGGTCTTCTGCTTTTCCAATTCCACACTACCCAACACTCTTTATATAGAAAAATTCTCCCCCAGGATCAGGAGGTCGAATTCAACAACCTGGAAAAAATTAGAAACAATTTCCTCCAAGTTCTGAACTGTCTGCCATGAAAAAAGGGTCGAACTGTTAAAAATAGGGGTTAAATCAGATGCTTGTATCTCCCAAAATATGACAGTTGTGCGAAAACTGAAGAGTTTATTGTATATGAGCCTGTCCTGAGTAAAAAACTCTCTCGATTTTTCCAAATTCATCTCCATCTTTCCAAAATATCTATTGCAAAAACATGACAAAAACATGAAAAATGGAAGCCTGGAAAATAATGCTCAGAGATGGCTTCGATTCTCCCAATTCTCGATACCCTTGAAAAAAAAGATAGAATTTATTGAAGTTCAGTCCATTTCGGATAAAAACCTCTCTCGTTTTTTCAAAATGATCCCTTTTTTGCTCAGAATCCACCTCGGAAGATGACTGGTCAAAACTTG
>JASDQU011027740.1:19138-31619 GCA_032191745.1 Picea mariana | reverse complement strand
AATTTTTTCATGGCACAGAATCGCATGAAGCAACAAGCAGATCAAGGTCGCTTTGAACGTCAATTTGCGGAAGGGGATCAGGTGTTTCTTCGACTGCAACCTTACAAGAAAACTTCCCTCAAGGCCAAGCATTGTCAGAATCTAGCGCCCAAATTTTATGGTCCTTATACCATTCTCAAGCGTGTGGGACAAGTAGCCTATCATTTAGCTTTGCCCAACAATTCGAAGCTACATCCTGTTTTTCATGCTTCATGCTTAAAGAAGGTGATTGGAGCTAAGTGCCAAATTCAAACCAACCTTGCAGAGTTAGCTGAAGAAGGATCCATTTGGCTACAGCCAGAAGCAGTTTTGGACCAGCGTGAGCGTCACCTACGTCAAAGAACCATCAAAGAAGTGCTAGTCCAGTGGAAAGATACAACTCTAGAAGACGCCACTTGGGAACCAGCTACCATTCTGCAGCAATTTCCTCATCTCAATCCTTGAGGACAAGGTTGTTTTTAAAGGGGCGGACATGTTAGGGTCTTAACCCACACATAGGTAGAAAAATATATTCAGATGTAATAAAGATCAATATTAGTAAGGCCTTTCAATAAAATAGAATAAAGCAGATGTAAGAAGACCTAATAGAAGCTTCCGCTTCTAGAAGGTTCTTCCTCTAGATGCTTCTTTTTAGTATAAATAGGAGTCGAGGGTATGAGAACCCTAGCTTGGATATTATTGTAATAGAGCTCTGCTCAACTAGAGGTTTCCCCCTCGAAGAGGCATGTGAACATTGCTTTCAGATTCAAAGTGTTATTTATGTTATTATTCTCATATCGTTTCAGTGTTATTGTGGTGAATGTTCTGGTTATATTATTGTTATTATACCATTACTAGCATTTTATTTATGTTCTACATACATTTTATATCTGGTATATTACAAAAACAATCCACACCGATGTATAAATTTTCAATCTTGTCAGGGATATGAGAGATACCAATCGTGATGATAGGGGAGATACTCGCCATGTTTCCTTTGGCATAAATTCTGTAGGTATCAAGTGGAATTGTGGCATGGCCGACTATATTTATCAAAGTAGATATAAAGTCATCTTGTTCGATTCTAGTAAGCTATGGGAGAAAATATAAGCGATGATGCGTATCATCCCAAGGTTTTTCAGAACCATTCATGGCCTCAATGATAGCTTCATCTGAAGGAAAAGTCTCATTGAGGAATTCATGTGAACAAGATGAGGAAGTGGCTCACACGGGCTCCAGGATAGGATCTTCCTCGTCTATCTACAAGGTAACAGGATCTGGATCAGTGGAAGAGTCAAGAACAACTTGATACACAATCTTTGTTGTCGATAGTGGCATGGCCATTCTAGGATGCGACTGAACTTCACAAGACATCGTTGAGAAAGGTAGGGTCCAAGGATCATTAAAATAATAAGTGCAGAAAGGAATGGACCTCTCTGACGAAACTGGACTATTGGACATGACGTAAATATGGTGAACCAGTGCCATGAAATTGAAGGTACCCATAAGGGATGAATACATTCTAACACCGATATTCTCAGTTGTCAGCTAATAATTGTCGATTGCGGGGATCAACGGTCCAACAGATGCATTGGGGCTAGCGTACGCAAAGAAAAATTGGTCGATCATAACAATCTTCCCATCGTGAGGTAAACAAAGAGTACATAAGGTAGACGATACGATTTCATTCATAGTGTAAGTCCAATTGTGTCCTAGTAACAATTTATAATCGAGGGGCACATCAACCACCTCAACATCCACCTCTACCGTCTTCCCACCTAACTGGACTGGAAAGGCAGGAAGAATACCATGAGGGTGGAAGGAACAACTGTCCAAAGAATTCAACATGGTTGGAGACTAAGAAAGGGTCGAAGAGTCGAGGTCCTTCCAGCATACTAGGGAAATCACACATGTTGCAACGCCTTCATCGACAATAGTACGCTTGATGGTATACTTCGAGTAACCCACGTGGATTTGGAATGCCACATGGTAAGGAAAGCGAGGCTTCACATCTGTGACATCAAACTTGATAACTTTCGAGCCATAAGGATCTAGAGCTCCTAACGTAGATAGAAATACATTCCTCTATGAAGGACACGTCTAGAGTACCTCCAGAGCCGACATCGCACAAGGGGTTTTACCCAGGTCCTCAACAATAGAGTAATTATGGGTGGCTCTAGCATTAGGATTGTGGGAAGGTCACTTGAGTACTCCTTTAGGAATACAAGGTGGTGTCTTTGGTTTTTCAATATGTAAGGTCATCTCCATAGGAGGAGGAGACTCTAGACCAGGTGTAGTATGTGGAGAACTGTAATCGCGAGACCGAGTGGCTACATTAACCTAAGATTTAACCATATTTATGCATAAATGGTCACTGTCTTGTGTCGATGGGTTTTGAATCCCACTCGCCACATTTCCAACATTCAAGGAGCTCAAGGCCATGTGTTGGTTATGTGGAAAAGGATTAGTCAACATGGAGGGTGGTAGAGATCAAAGCCTCACAACTTCCGCGAGTTTGGGGCATAAATGGGTAAGTTCATCATCTATACAAATCTTACAGGGAAAATTCACCTTCTGCCTTTCTTTCTTCTGCCCTCACCAACATTAGTATTCATCTTCTCATTATTACCATTGTCCTTGGGTTTATTATTATTTTTCCCACCCCTAGGATTATTATTATGTCCTTTCTTCTTATTCCCTCTTGGTTGTTGGTTACCATTCAGGATAGTCGACGATTGCACAGAGCGTACATCCATTGATAGAGTGGGATTAAAGGACACAGACAAAGTTATCCCTCTTGCAGACAGGTTCATAGACAAGTATTTCAAATGGCTTGTCATTGACTCTACGGATTTCACATTGACGGAGCCCATAATGCCATCGACATGAGGCCCAAGATTTTGTCTAGGGTCATAGTTTTACCTTGGTGCATCAGGAAGAATCTCGTATAACATCCCAGACTGAGCATATTTAAGATCTAAATGTTGGGCTTTAAAAATCACCTCTTCCTCAGAAGTGACCCCTGATGTAGAAATATCCTTCGAAATATAAGGCAGGAGAGATTTAAGGAACCACTATAGCATGAATTTTGGGGGTATGTAGGCCTTGATCAACCTCCTCCATCTACACCACTCCTAGATGTGATCCGAGATATGAGTGGCTCTATCCCAAAAAAACTTTGACAGACGTTCGATGCTAGCATCGTAACGAACCAACAATTTGAAGTGATTGAGGAAGACTAAAACCAACTGATTAAAAGTTTCATATGCTCCCCTAGGTAGCTCGATATACCATTTTCGCGACAACCCCCATGAGGGTGCGTTGAAACAATCTTAATCGAATAGAATCGTCATTAAGGGAATTCGAGGAACACCACAGGTGAAAGGTGGTAACGTGATCACCAAGATCCTCACTAGTCCTTCCCTCAAATTTTGGAATATTCGAAGGAATCTTAGTGGGGATGGAGGGCCATGACAGATCGTGATGCATGGGGTCATTCATTAACTTAGAAAAGTATGGCAGATTAAGCATGGCTAGAAAAGGGAGACGGGGTTGCGACATTTGGCCCCAAGATCCATGGAAATATTGTGGTCGGGGAATCGTAGTCCATTCAGGGTTCTGGTAAGCACCATGGCCCTATCTGGGATTGTAAGACCCTCCTCCGGTCTGATTCATAATAGGTTGGTTGGGCACCATTCTAGTAAGAATGTTCTGATGAGGGTTATAAAAACTTCCCCCAGCTGGAGTGGCTCTGGGTTGGGGATTGCCCAAGATGTGAAACTAACCTCCTCTGGGTGTGAATCCAGATGATAAAGGTGGATTCGTCATGCCAAACGTGTTGGTCAGAATCGACACAGAGGAGGTGGGTGTAAAGGATGGAACGTGAGCAGTAGATTGTCCACCATGTTGGTTACTCCATCCAGAAGAAACAGGATTAGACTCGAGAGTAAGATGAGGAATGCCTCTAAAGGTAGGAGTCATTTGAGGGACATGAGTGCCACCAAACGAGAATGGAGTGTGTGGAGGAGTTTTGCTCCCAAGTCCAATGCTAGTATTCGTACTAGTCATTGGGATGGAGTTTGAAAACTGTGATGTGAAGTTTGGCATACCATAAGAAAAATGACTAGAGGCCATAGGGATGGACTGAACGTTATATTTCGATGAGTGACAAAGAGACCCAAAAGGGTTCATGGCTATAGGTTGAGTATTCACTATGGGATGGGTAGAGGTGATGATAGGCGCCCTCAGCACTACAACCATTGTGGTTGAAGGTGTCGAAGGGGTATCGTTAACTATAGTAGGTATGGGACTCGAAGGACTCCTAGTATCTTGATGACTCAAATCAGTACTCATCCTTTTATGATCACAAGTCTGATAAGTGGAGATGTGTCTACCACGTTTGATAAATTTTCACCTTTTAGAAGGAAAAGACTCAAAATGCGGTGGTAACTGTAACAAGAGGCGAAACCTGCGGGGAAGCTGATCTGGCTCCACGATGACTCAAGACTCGAGATATAAGCAACAAATCCTAAGGCCAACTAGTAATCAAAGAGCACACCAAAAAATAATCAAACGACCAATACGCACACAAGCAGAATAAAGTTCCTGAAAAGGGGCCTCCCTCTCTAAAGTAGGTATGCCTCGCCCAAGAGGGGCCTGAGACTCCTCTGCTAAATATATGAGGTATCAGAATCAATTATAAGGGCCCTCGTGGGCTTAACAACCAGTAGGTTAGATCCCCCTTGAGAGGTAATCCTCCATAAAGGTTGTATGTTGTCTGACCCTTATCTGACCCAGGGCACCTGCAAAATAACCCCTGAAAGTAACCTATGTGGTACGTAAGTCAAGAAACTAAGAAACCATAGTATAACTGATGCACATGCGAACAATAGTAATTTAGGTCCACCATATGGGCAAGGTAACAAATCCCAAAACCTTGAAAGCACCGCCTCTCACAGAGGTAAGGGTACTAGAAACATCCCCACATACGAATAGATCCCCATAAATATATCTAACATTAAGAAGGTATCGGGGGGATATTCCTTCAACCAACCTCACACAACCTCGTGCTTAATTCTGGTGTAAGTGGAGCCCCCTGATATTACTGATTACACAATGGATTTCTCCACTCCCTTAGTCATACACATATGTTGATTTAATAGCCTTGGAGAAGTTTACTCACAAAATCCTATTCCAAGGCACTAAATCCTAAGCTATTTTGTGTACCCTAGAAAAATAAAATCGTTACTAATCAATTTTAAATTATAGCATTACTTTTAGTGGCCTTTCTTACTAAAAAAGTTGCGGTCATGAAACTAGTGATGTTATGACTAAGCAAGTAAAATAAATGAATATGAATACAATGCAAAGTCCTAACTTTAATTCCAAATAAATGATATTCTTTTCAAAATGCAATTCTCAATTCAGTTTTTTCATTCTAAATAAAATGCAATCTTTCATTACATGTACTAAGATAAATAAAAAAGACTCAAGAGATAAAAAAAAATGCAAACAATGTAAAATGCCTAATATTTTTGTATTTTCAATATAAGAGAATGAAAATGCAAGGATTGAACAACTTGATATAAAAAAATCTATTGTGTGTAAACAGAGACAAACCAAGTAGGATATTAAGGAGAAATAACACCCAACCTAGGATGCAAGGATAATCAAATGAAAAGGATGATGAGAAAGGCACCGCCCACAAATTCAACCAAAGAAAGGTTTCATGTCATTCCACATACATTAAACAGTCATAATAGAGACCCAAGAAGACTCAACAATCATCAAAACCCACCCAAAACCCAAGAAAAAAGGGTGATGTACATGAATGTTCAAGGGAAAAGTGTGTATATACGCAACTTGCAGAAGTACAACATGTGTATATATGCGACTATCAAGCAAAAAACCACGTATATGTGTCAAAACACAACTAGGCTAAGGAGAAGGCTAAGAAACTCAGACTCAAAGTGAACAGAGGTTGTCAAGCAATCATATGACAAGAAACTCAATATAAACGAGAGCAATCTAAGGAGAAAAACACTCCAAACCCCGAAAAACAAGATTCTCTCCCCAATATGGTCACCAATTCTGTTACGAGGAAAATCTCTCTATGGCTAGGGGTAAACCACAACAGACAAAAATGATTACAGAAATCAACTCTAATCTCAAGTATGCTATATAAACAAATATGTTAGAAAGAAAAGACAAAATGCCTACCTTGTCCATACATTCAATGAAGTCCACCGTTGAGCACTTGACTCAAAGAAATACACCTGGTGCACAAGTTATGGAAGACATTAGTGAACTCTGGCACTGTTTGGTCTATTTCCCACCGCAGTGTGGTCCATCTTGTATACAAGTCGTCAAAACTTCCAACATGGTAGTATTGTTCCTTAATATCATCCCTGAAGGAACCCCAAGTGGGTGCAACTACAAATAATGTGGATCCCTCTATTTTATTTTTCTCACATAAAGTCTCCCAACAATATTTAACATGGGGGATGACCTTGAGGAGAGCAATCGTAATATTTTCTCTATCAGAAAAATTGTGGACAGAAAAATAACCTTCTAGAAGGTTTAACCATTTATCTATGACATCAACATCCATTTGACCTTGAAATATAATAATATCAAAGTTTATTTGTACCTTAAAGGGGGTGGCTCTTCTGCTTGAGGTGGATACATCGCTTGTCGCTAGCCGTCGACAGATTTGTATAATGTTGTCTATCATCTTGATCCTTTGTCGCTCAAGGGTTTCCTTGAGAAACATTTTGAAAGGATCCCATATCCCATCCTATTTATTTTCTCCTGCCATGGACAGTTTCTTGGGCATGCAATATTAGTTGTCCTCAATAGAAACAAGTTCGAGACGCAACTCTTTATACCCGGACCGCATCATGGACATGCATTAACAAAATGACAAGGAGCAGACCACTTTCATACCACTGATCCAGATTTATGAGAGGAACAAAATGAAACCACAGATTTATAATATTAACACATAGACACAGTGAACAACAATAGAGATACAATAAAACTTGGTTTCTATTAAATAACAAATATGTTGAAAACTCTAAAATGCAGACTAAAAACAAGCTTGCTAGAATGGTGGCAGCTTATCTATGAGAAGAGATGTGACGGCTACGCTTATTCGCAATAATATGAGTAGAATGAGTCTCTGAAGGAATTTTTACAATAAACATGAATTCCAAAACCCTAGACATCCAAAAACCTAACCCTAGGAGATGAGTTTCAAAAGTCATGTGATCGTTGGGGTAAGTTAGTACATCAACTTCTCGGGGTCGTAACTTTTGTATACGATCTCCATTTAGGGTGCACAATAGCTCGTTGGAAAGGTATTGATGAGGATATTAATTTAGGGGGCTCAATCAGAGCCTTTGATTATGATTTAGGTTCTTATTCATGAAAAAAATTCGTTTATGCCCTCAAAATGGCTCTGAAAGTTCAGGAACCGACAAATTGCTAAAAATAGTAAGTTGCCAAAAAATTGTTTTAAGCCAATTGGACAAGGTGGGTGGCCATCGAGATCCTCCTGGATCATCCATGGTTTTATCTCATTTGGGTTTCATGTAAATTATGGTGTACTTTGTATATGTGATTATTTGTTGTGCATTGTTGATTGATAGTATTCATGATATATTGCTGATAAAGTTAATGATTGCATGTTCTGATTAAAAGTGGTAAAAGATTGCATAATACTGATTCACCTCCCTCTCAATATTCAAGCAATTGGTATCAGAGAAGTTCCTTTAGAAAAATGTCTTATCACTGGAAGGAAGATCATGAAGTATGCTAAGATTGGAGTACCACAGTTTGATGGATAGAACTATCCCTTCTAGAGAATAAGGATGAAAACATATATACAAACATAGAGATTTGATTTTTGGAAATCAATATTAGATGGATACACATCACCTACCACTCCTCCAATAGATGGAGATGGAAATAAACTCAATGAAAACAATATTAGGGCCACAAATGTGATTTTGAATGGCCTAGATCACTCAATATATGTCCAAGTTATGCATTGTGATACAACAAAGGATATTTGGAACAAACTTCAAAATATTTACGAAGGAGATGATAAAGTAAAGGGGGTCAAGTTTCAAACCAACAGAGATAAGTTTGAACACATAAATATGAAGGAAGATGAAGATATTGCAACTTACTTTCTATGAGTTGATGAAATAATAAATGTCATTAAAGGATTGGGAGAAGAAATCAAAGAATCAATAATTGTTCAAAAGGTACCGAGATATCTTCCAATGAGATTTGATCTCAAAATTTCAGCCCTAGAAGAAAGAGCATATCTTGCCACGTTAAGCATGGACGAGATACATGAGATACTTATAGCCTATAAAATGAGGACAGAGAATGATAATCCACCCATGAAGGAAGCAACATTCAAGGCATCCAAGAAGACCAAGAAGAATAAATGGGATCTAAAGTCAAATCCAAGTTGCAACTGTAGCTATGATTTAGATGAAGATAAAGAAATAGTCAACTTCGTAAGGAAGCTGAAGAGAGGAAAAAACAAGTACAAAGGTATGATTCCCTTAATATGTTTTAATTGTGGTAAAATTGGCCATTTTTCTTTTGAATTTCCTTATGTTAAAAAGTCAGATAGTGATGAAGAATAATCTCCCAAGAAAGAAAATAAATATAAAAAGGGAGACAAGAGAAGAAAAAAAATATATTCTTCAAGAAAAGTCTCTACTCAAAGGAGGATAGTTACTCATCAGATGAGGATGATGATATCGACAGTGACTCAAAATGTACTCTTTATGGATTTTTAAAATGATGAAGAGGATTATGAAGAAAAATGTGAGTTATATATTGAAGCAGAACTAATTAGCGCCTTAAGCGAACTAAAGAAGAAAAGGAAGAAAAACAAATAAATCAAGGGAGAATTAATCAAGACGAAAGAAAGTTCTCAAAATATTAACTCTAAAGAAGATCGACAGAGTATTATGAATTTAAAATTCCAAGTTGAAGAAGACAAAAGGATTGAAGAAATACTCAGAAGTTAGCTGAAAGAAAAGGAAAAATAGAGGGAGAGATTAGAAACATAAATCGTTTCTCTAAGGAAGGAAATTCAAAAAAGAGATATGCAACAAAACAACACCAAAATACTAGATGAAATCATAAGTGCTCAAAGTTTGTATCATGACAAGTATGGACTGGGATACAACCAAACACATACAAAGAATGCTTTGAGCTCTTTGACTACAGAAGAGGAAGTAGAACAAAATACTTATGCTGAATTCACCATAGGATTAACCAACAAGGAAGAATGCAATACTTCACATGAGAATGATTGGAAAGAAGATTATAGAAGGATGACATAGTCTAGAAGACTCGGGTTTCAAAATCAATAGCCACCCATGGAAAGAAATCAAGAAGAAAACTACATAGGAACAACACCATTCAGAATATCTCCCAGGTATCAAACTATGTTTCTTGGTTCATGTTATTCTTGTAAACATTTTGGGCACAAAGAAATAAACTTCAAAGCTTATGCTAATAACAAAAGAAACTGTGAAGGTCACCCTAGAATTAATCATCTCAGAAAGACTCATGAAGAATATAACACAAACTATAACAATTTTGGGTCATTATAAGATGAAGTGGAATGCTACAAATGCAACAATTTTGGACATGTGTCCAAGGATTGTATATTATCAGTTCCTCCAAAAGTACCAAAGCAATATTTGAAAAATCATGCAAAAGGACCATCAATAATTTAGATAAGGAAGCATAATAATCTAAATACTGAAGAATGTTCTCTTGCACTACAATCCCAAAGAAGAAGAAGTGATTGGTGCGTTAGCAATGGTTGTTCAAAGAATATGACAAGTGACAAGAACACATTTATAACACTGAAGAAAGAAAGAGATGGATCAATTTTGTTTGGCAATGAAAACTCAACCAAAATTATAGGGAAAGGAACAATCAAGCTTGGAAGTAAGGATGCCAAGGAAGAAAATGTCCTACTTGTCGAAAACAAGAAACATAATTTGCTAAGTGTGAGTCAAATGTGTGATCAGGGACATAGACTTGTATTTGACTCAGAGAAATGTGAGATAAGGAAAGAAGGATTAGGAAAATTGGTGGTTACAACAATAAGAAATCCAAACAATATATACATTTTAAATGAGATTGGAAAATAAAGATATTTCTTGGGAAAGGAAAATGAAGGTTGGATTTGGCATAGAAGAATGAGACACATGAACTTTGACAATCTAGTCAATATTAACAGAAAGGAAGCAGTAAGAGAAATGCATGAAATTTCAAAACCGGCCAGTACTATGTGTAAGCATTGCTTACATGGAAAATATACAAGAACATAATTAAAATCAAAGGAATACTCTACAACAAAGCCATTGGATATTGTGCACATTGATCTATGTGGACCAATGAGAACAAAATAACTAAATGGTGAACAATACTTCATGCTACTTATTAATGACTATACAAGAATGAATGCAATGTCTTTTCTCAAAAATAAATCAGAGGCATTCAAAAATTTCAAAATATTCAAGGAGATGATTGAAAATGAAATCGATTTGAGACTTAAGTGCTTAAGATTTTGGACAATGGAGGTGAATTCATATCAAAAGAATTCATGGAATTCTGTGAAGAGCATGGAATAAAAAGGTAGTTCTTAGTAGCTAGGACACCTCAACAAAATGGAGTCGTTGAAAGGAAGAACAAAATTGTAACAGAGATGGCCAAAACCATGTTGAGGATTCAAATTTGACCAATTTATTTTGGGTACAAGAAGTACACACAACCATTCATATATTGAATAGAGGAATTCTCAAAAGTAATAGTGACAAAACACCATATGAGTTATGGAAGGGAAGACCAACAAATGTCAAACATTTTAGAGTATTTGGAAGCAAGTGCTACATAAAAAGAGAAGATGAAAGAGTTGGAAAATTTGATTCTCGAGTTGATTAAAGAATATTGGTTGATTACTCAAGCAAAATGAAGGCATAAACATGTTATAATATGAGACTCAACAAGATATTGGAAACTATAAATGTAAATATTGATGAAGCAGATGTACCAAAGATCAAAGAAGAAAGGAAAAATCCAAATGAACATGAAAGACAAGAACTAAAAGAAGAAGA
Source organism: Picea mariana (assembly GCA_032191745.1). Lineage (NCBI taxonomy): Eukaryota > Viridiplantae > Streptophyta > Pinopsida > Pinales > Pinaceae > Picea > Picea mariana. The sequence goes on along the minus strand of JASDQU011027740.1, from coordinate 20,442 downwards.
GGTAGAATAATAATAATAATAAGAAGAAGAAGAATAGTAAGAATAGCAACAACTGGAAGCAAAGCAGGAAGAAAATGACCAACATGATTTTCTGATGCCCTCTAAGACACCTAATCGTCAGGGTTCAAAAGAATAATCCACAAGAACAAATTATTGGAGATAAAAATGCAGGAATATAAACCAGAGGAAGTAAAAGGTTACATACACCAGGGTAGAGACACCTTTCACTACTATTCATAATTGAACCCAAAAACTTTGAGGAAGCTATTAATGATGAACATTGGGTCAATGCCATGGAAGAAGAACTGAATCAAATAGAGAAAAATGAAACATGGGAGTTGGTTCCAAGACCGCAAAAGAAAATGTGATCGGTACAAAATGGGTGTTTAGAAACAAACTAAATGATGAAGATGGCCAGGTAGCCAGAAACAAGGAAATATTAGTATTCAAAGGATACGCTCAATTTGAAGGAGTAGATTTTGAAGAAAATTTTTCCCTTGTTTCGAGAATGGAAGCAATCATATTGATCTTGGCCTATGCATGTTCCAAGAGAATCAAGGTATATTAGATGGATGTAAAATAAACATTTCTAAATGGTGAATTAGAAGAAGAAGTCTACATTGAATAGACAAAAGGGTTTCTACTGTCAGAAAGGGAAGATTATGTTTTTAGATAAAAGAAAGCTATGTATGGACTCAAGCAAGCCCCTAGAGCATGGTATTCAAGATTAGATAGGTATTTGCAGGAAAAAGGATTCAAAAAGGGTAATGAAGATACAAATCTCTATGTAAATATTGATAGGAAAAGCATACTTATCATTGAAGTATATGTGGATGACTTTATCTTTGGAAGTCACGATGACAAGATGAGTAAGAAGTTTTCCCAAGACATGCAGAATATGTTTGAAATGTCACTACTTGGTGAATTAACATTCTTTTTGGTACTTTAGATATCTCATTTGGATGAAGGAATTTTCATTTCCCAAACCAAGTACATCAAAGAAGTTTTGAAGAAGTTCGGAATGGAATATTGCAAACCAGTAAGTACTCCTATGGTGATCAGTCGCAAGTTGAGCAAAGACAATGAATCTATAGAAGTAGATCAGAGACTCTATAGATCGATGATTGGCATCCTACTCTATGTGACAATTTCAAGACCAGATGTAATGCAACAATTGGAAAGGTTGCAAGATTTCAAGTAGCACCAAAGGAAACCCATGTTCTAGCAGTAAAGAGGATCTTCAGATATCTTAAAGGATCAACAAAGTTTGGATTGTGGTATCCAAAAAGTAATGAGCTGAATAT
>JASDQU011027740.1:0-14036 GCA_032191745.1 Picea mariana | reverse complement strand
ACTTTGTGAGAGACATGGTTGAAGAAAACAAAGTTTTGTTGATGAAGGTGGACACTTTGAAGAATGTTGCAGATTCATTAACAAAATTTATGAGCACTAAGAAGTTCTCTTGGTGTAGAGGATCCATGGGCATTGATTCCTTGGATTGTTGACTATGTAAGACTATAACCCCATGTATGAAAAGAAAACAACAAGTGGGAGAATGTTGGGTATGTGTTATATTCTTTACATGACTAGTTGTAGTGTATGATATGTTGCGATGGGCATGCAAGGGGGTTTGAGGGGGGGATCTAGGCCCCCCCTTGGGGGTTTGCATGGGTTTAGGGGCAGTTCCCCTGAGAAATATTTTTCCTCGGGAAACATGTCACATTTTTTCCTCGTTTTTCATGTTGCCTCGATTTTTGTGTCCATTATTGGGAGGTTTTTCAGCACATGGTTTTCTATTTCTAGTTAAGGAAATAGGGTTGTTGACTAATCCAGGTAATTGGGTTAAGTTTTTGTATTTCGTCGGCTCCCATATGTATATTGTATTGTAAACAATGTATCACTATGAATGAATATAGAATATGTTGTTTTTCCCAATTTGGGTTTCCAGGGGAAAAATATCTATGTAATGTGTGTATTTTCCATTGTATCTTTTTTGTTCTTTTACTGAAAATATATTTGTAGTAAATATTGTACAAGGTTAAAATCTACAAGTAGTTTAGTTCATGAGAAAGCACCAATGGACAAAAAGCACTAGAAGATAGAAAATTTCAGAAGAAGATTGTTAGGGGGAGTTACCCTTTTACATTAATGTCAAAGCAGGGGTAGAATGAAAGCATAAAGACAGGGGGATCATTGGTCGCGGGGGGAGCATGAGTGTTTCCATCAATGCCAAAGGGGTATATTGTTGGAAAATTGATTGTCATTGATGTCAACTTTAGAGAATGTCTAGAAGCATCTAGAAGTATTGGGTATAATTGAAGAAGTATCCAAATTGGTCACCTTATGGCATAGCTTGAAGCATGGACCTCATGGGAATACTATTTGAACAAGTCTACATGAAACCCATAAGTGTTGTCATGAGTCTCGAAGTTGACTGAGGAAATTGAGGTTGGAAAACATTACAAGTACATACAAAACCCTCATATATGGATATTCCTCATCATGTCATTTCCAACGGTAGGTAGTACGTCACTTAGTTCCTTAGAGTTGAGGAGTTATGAGGTCATGAAGTTGGAAGCCTCAAATAATGGTTAAGAAGACCCTAAAAAGTTGCAACAAGAAGTTAGAAGTCATTAATTAAAGGGTAAAATGGTTATAACAAGAAAGTACAGGTCGGCCCTAAAGTGAAGAAAATAAGTCACTTGGAAAAGTATAAATACACTTTAAGAAGCCTCTCATATTTACACACAAGTTCAATGCATATCTATATTTCAAGTGATCTTTTGGTAAACCTTTTCATAGCATAGATAAGAAATCATATATGAGGAAGAAGGGAGTGCGAAAGTCTCAGAGTTGCATAGAAGGAAGGGTTTCAGGAAACCCTAATTTAGATGACCCATGTGGGTCAGGTTACTGGTGTTCCGCAAGGCACCCCGGCGAGTTTTGTAGTTCCTATCACGCGAGGCCCTGCATGATAAATAGCATCTGTCCAACGAGGATAAGCCATATTTCAGGAAGGATTCTTAGTTCAGGTTGTAGCAAGATATGATGATACAAAAGGGTTACTATAGGTTCTGAGATGGTAAGTATTTGTTTTCCTTAATGAATAAAGGTATGTATTTTATGTGTTTGTTTGAGGCTTGTATCATGGATGGTATGACACATTTTTTAGGCATGTCTTGGAGGCCCTTTTGGTACATGGATGCATATGGTTGAGGTTCATGTATTGGTGATATTGATACATTCTTGAAACATATCCTTGGTACTTAGTTTATGGATGTTATGGTTCATTGTTAGAGGCACATCTTTGCGATGATTGGAACATATGTGAGGCATATACTTAGTATATGATATTGGTTGTTATGGTGCATTCTTGAGGAATATTATTGATACATTGACACATCTTGGATACTTGGCATATGGTTTACTATATGGTATATGCTTGAGGCATATCTTGGATGTATTGGAATATATCTTTGGTACATGGTGTATGGCATGATTGAGACATATCATGAGTGATATGATATATGGTTAAGGCACATGTTATGGTAAAGATATTTGGTACATGGTTGAGACACACATGTTGATGATGGTATATCAGTGACAATAATAGTGACAGGTTGATGTGGCAGCGATAGTGACAGGTTGATGTGATAGTGACAGTGATAGTGACAGTGACATGGTGATGTATCAGTGTCAGTGGCAGTTATAGGTTGATCAATGGTAGTGATAGTTTGAGTTTTCACTTATATTTCAGGGTAGCAAGACGAGGCAAGGAAAGGGGGTTGTATCCTCCTTCATGTTGGTTTCAAAGAACTCAGGGAGTTGTAGCTTCCTTTAGGTTAGAGCTTGTAAACTAGGGGTTTGGAGCCTCCTTCCAGTTTTAGTTGGAGAATTCAGGGAGCTGCAGTTTCCTTTAGGTTGGAGCCTGTAAACATGTGGCTGGAGCCTCCTTCCAATTGGTTCTGGAGAATTTGGAAGTTGGTGATTCCTATTAATGTAATATTTTATATATAATAAAGCATTCTATGTTTTTCTCCCATTTGTATTTCCACATAAATTATGATGTATTATATATATGTGATTATTCGTTATGCACTGTTGATTGATATTGCTCATGATATATTGATAATATACTATTGATAAATTTAATGATTATATTTTTTGATTAAAAGTGGTAAAATATTGCATAATACTTATTAACCCCCCAACTGAGTATTCCAATAGATCCCTCCTCTATTCAACTAGAAAAAGGAAGTGGCTCTGGAAAACAAACCCAAAAAAACTTTGGGCATGGAAATCTAGGAGAATATGAAGTTCAAGTTAGTGATGAATATTCACACCTACTACCTTATCCGTTTGATCTCTCTCCTTTCTAACATTGTCCTAGGACCAATATTTCAGGTGTTCAACCCACCATCTATGTGAAGGACACAATCAAAATAGATAGATAGAATAATGGAAATTCTCCTAAAATGTTAAACATCAAATATATGAAACTTCCTCATTTCCATTGTCTTTCTATTTTAGAAGGATCTCCCCTTAAACAGACTCATATTTATATTTTATATCTAACTTCACTAATGTTGATTGTTGTTGAAATAGATGAGTTATAGGACCCAATCCTGGCATCGAAGAGATCCAAGAATAAGAAAGAAAAAGTAATCAAGCTTAGCCTTGATCGAAAGGAAGCAATAAAACTTGAAGCAGAAGTTAACATTCCTAGACCCATATATGAAGACACCAAATGTAGCATGGATGTGGGAATGTTCTACAAATGTGGCGATTTGTACCAAATTTTTAGAGAGGAAACATTTACAGAGATGCCACTAGTCCTCTCTGGAAACAAAAACCTAGATGTTAGTGTGTATCATTCAATCAAACATTCACAACTACATAGAGTCATATCCATACCTATAATGTTTCTATGTACTGATATCATCATCTATATAATCAAAAGGGAAGATATTGAGATCTGATTGATCAAAGAGACCGCAAATAAATTTATTGCTTCATTCCATCCCTTAGCTCTTAGGCTCTATTACAAATTCAAACTAAATGAGGTGGACCTAAATGATGAATGGATGTTTCATTTCCCTTCAAAATGTAGAGACCTCATGAAAATTTGGTGGGTGAACCCTAAAGCCTTTAGAAAGAGAAGAATATGAATCTATCCCACCAGTCATTTGAGAATTGCTTTCAAAATTATGGTGGGTCCCATCAACATATTATATGATGAAGTGGATGCCACTTAGTTCAAGTAGTCATAGGTCCCTATGATGTATGCAATCACCAAAGCATACACCATTTTCAACTAGGCTTCCATATTTGTTAGCATCCATGGGCCAAGCCATCTCTAAGGCCAATCGTATGGCATAAGGCATGCACCCTGTAATATTTATGTCTTCCTACCTTCTGGATATTACTTGTCTTCTTAACTATTTCCATGGAATGGGATGGAAGTGGCAATAGAGAAAAGCTATGATTCATATATATTTCTAGAACCTATGAGAGAATTGATACATGATCCCCTACACACAAATTTGTGAACAATTTGTAGCTCCACTATAAAGTTTGATCTTTTGTGAGCCTATTAAGTGCATGTATGAGAGAGCCATGCAGGTATTTGATGAAGTTGGTGATTTTCATGTCATCAACAATGGGATGTACGTTAAATTGTTTGGAGCTTATTAGCACTAAGATTTGTCATTAGACTGTTGGAAAGACATTCCTAGTACCCATTTGAATCTTTAGAGTTGGATGAGTTCTTATATTAAAAAATGGATCACACTGATAAGGTTCAAAGCCTGATCTAATGCACGTAATTTCAAAGACTATTTTCCAGGAAAAAGGGCTATCATAATCTCCAACCAACACATATTTTGAAATATGAATAGAAGAAAATGCAGAAAAACATCAATATGAACATTCAATTTCACATTAGGCTTTATTGACATATTCATATGGTTGAAATTCGATTAATTAGGATCCTTCTAATCAAGAAATAAAGATTTGCTCCAAGAAGAAATGCTTCACAAAATACACAGTAAGTCATCCACTCCATAACTCTTCTAACAAAGGTGTTGATAAATCCTTTATCAATTAGTATTCCATTAGAGCAAGAAGAAAAATAAAATGGACAAAGAAAGGAGCACAAGTTGATCTTTGACTACACAAGGATCCTCCATCTAGATATACAGAGTCTGAGAGTTTACAAAATAGTAACAACCTTTTTCGTATCACACCAACCATTTCCTTATCAAAACCCACTTCATATATAGTGAATGATCTCTCTATACCCTAAGTATTTATAAACCAAGGAGATACATATGATCCTCCTCCATTTGGGAGTCTGTTACAAAAGATTCCAACAAAAACATAACAAATTCTTATTTTTTGGGATCTTCTCTATTGTGATAAATGGCTTTTGAAATAGGTCATGTTGCTTGATTTGGAGATGGAACACATGTCCCTCATGTCCAACTAAATCCTAGGAAACCATTTGAACCTTCCCTGATAGTTGGAATCCCTCCCATATCTCGGATTTATCAAACTGTTAGAGTTCGCAACACCTTTGACAACATGCACTGCGAACTTTCCTGTAGGTGTTGATTTTGAATTTTCTCCAAAAATATGAACTGGGTCAGGCTATTGTTTTTTCAGAACTTCAATGGTAATATGTTTCTTCTCCACACCAAATTTCAGAATAACCCAGATAGGAATTCAAAATTTATGATCAAAACATGACTCTATTGTATGTTAATTGCTACAAATTGTCCCAAATTACCAGTTCGTAGTGCTAGTGAGTCTAGGCATTGAGAACTTTCCTGTAGCAGCCTGCTTCAGTTTTTCCAAAGATTGAACATCTCAAAACGTATACCAGGAGTCCAAACATGGAACAAAATTTCATTATCTTGAAATCTAATTGGAGGAAAAATACCAAAACTGCTAGTTATAGTTCAAAACTCATAACCATCACCAAAATGTTGTAAATGCATATCATAAGGTTAAATCCTCACAATATCCCCTCCCTTATGAGTCTTCTTGTTTTGTTTATTGTCCATACTCACTGCTTTGAAGGATATCTTCTGTAAATTCCTTTGACAATTGGTATGTGAAAACAGGGTAAATAAGAAAATTTGGGTTTGATGACAAAGCTCACTTTACATGGAGTTCACCTTGCCTAAAAACTTATACACAACAATGGTATGAGAAGGACAAAACTTCAAAGGGAAATAAAAGAGGGAAAATCACTGAGTTTTTAGTAAAAATGCAGACAGGTAAAACAATTATGTGAAAACAGGGTTTTAGCAACACAATATAAGTTCGCAGCACCAAAAAGGTATGAAAATGATATTGGTTCTATAAAGGATTAACCATAGTATTTATGTTTGATAGGAATATCATGCTACTGATTAAGAATGGGTCTCAGATTGATTACAAAATATTAGTTTTTTTACAGTCTAGAAATAGAGTATTCGCAACGCCTAGTTCACAACGCGCAGTGGTGATGCAGATTTAAATCAGGCAATTTGTAGTGTTTTGATATCAGTGGGATAAAAATATTGTTTGCAGAAGAAATGATAAGGTGATATTACAGATTTGAGTAGTGGGCAAAGTTTACAGTGCCATAGTAATGTGCTAGAGATTTGGTAGCAAAGGGACTTTAAAAGTTCGCAGCGCCAATCTGCATCGCCAGTTTGCAATGCCAAGTTTGCAGTGCCACGTTTAGAGTCAAATAGGACACTTCAAGGAGACTGTTAGAAATTATGTGACATAATACTTGAAAATATATATAAATGAAGGTGTTGGAAACCACAAAATTCTCCTTGACATGTTTCTTAGTTGCAATTATAAAACATAAGTGCATGAGGTACTCATAAGTACATTGCGAACTTTCCTATGAGTTGGTAGAAAATAAATATGACCTCCGACTTGACCTCTAAATGGTTGGAAAATGACATAATGGAATTTGTGTACAAACCCTTGATACATGACATATGGAAATGATGACTTTAAGACCAAGTTTGAGACTCGTTTGACCCTTATTTTCTTCATGATGATAATTGATAGCATGACACCAAGACTCTTACATGGACTAAGGTTAGAATTTTGACTCATGAACATTTCATGTGCTAATATTGGCTCCATAGGGGATGGCATGCTCCCTGTGAGATGCCAAGAACATTGTAGTTTTAGTGCCTTATCCATGGGAAAGGATTCCTTCGCCTCCTTCCGAATTTCTGTAGCTTATTCTGAAACCAAAACATATTGTTTCAAACCAAATGCAAACTGAATGTTGTACTCAAACTGAAAACCAAATACTTGCATGACAAGCTTATTTATGCACACTCCTACTCCTACTCCAATCAACTAAATTGTTGCTCAATTGTAATCATATTTCCAATGAAGCCATAAAATCATATGAATGATGAAATGTAATCTTTGTTTGTATCTAAGTAAGAAGACATGAAGAGAGCATATCATGAACAACAAAAATTCCACAAAAAACATGTTCTCACAACTGTAAATTGATGAGATGCCAAAACTTGCAGCATTGGGGATCTATGGAAATGGTGAATCCATCCAGGCTAATATTGGATCCTGAAACTTATAAAAAACTTCCAGCTAATCCAATAAAGGGGATTGCATTAGTGTTATATCTTCTTCAATTTTTTTTTTTTGCAAAACTAAAAATTGTTGTAGGCTGATATCATCGTTGATCACATGTTCAATATTTGTTGCAGATTCAAGTACAAGAATGGTGAATGCAGACTTGTTGATCTCCGATGATATTTGTTGGAGTAATTTCTTTGACCAATTATGCTCATCTAATTGATGTTCTGCAAGGAAATCTTCAACTTGTTCTTTATGACCGAACACATATGGCATATTCCTTTTGGAACTACACCACCTCTCTTGAGATCTTTTTGACTCATGATTACAAATATTAAATCTTTGATCTTCACAAATTAATGGTTGTTCTTGGTATTTAACATCATTGTCTCCATAGTGATCAAAAAAAGGTGGACCATTAAGGGATATAACTTGATAAATATGCTCATAATCTTTTTCAATAATGGGATCATTGTATGCTCCTGCAACAAAAGTCTGTTGAAAAGACACTTTCTCTTCTTCACAACCAGAAAATGGATTTTGCTCAACTTCAAATATGTCATAAACAGGTTGATTTAAATAGTGGTTAACATGATCTACTATTTTTTTATCTTGAAATATCTCTTCTTTAATAGAAGAGTTTAAAATATTTTCTTCACAAACTAACTTTTCTTTAATTTATGTTTCAACAAGACCTTCATAAAATTCATTATAAGAGGAAAATCTATTGTCCTTTGAGATCGAGATTCAATTTTTTCACAACAATATTCAAGAAGCAGTTCATGTGGAAAGTATCTTTTACAATGTTTTTTGAACGCAACATGGAAATCTCTCAAGGAACATATGTTGGAAGTAGCAAGAGAAAAGTACCATTCTCGTGCATCACCTTTTAAAGAGTGCATGAAAATTTTCATCAACACATCCTCATGATGTAGGTCTAGATGATCCATGCATTGATGAAATGTAATGAGATGTTGAGCAGTATTGTCCCCGTTGTGTTCTTTGAAAGTAGAAAGGTAATCCATCCATTCTGACAGTGGAGGCACTAGATTTGGAAAACCAAGGATAGCTAAAAAATTGAGAGGTGAAAACCTCTGTGCCAAGATAGCCTCCATGGCCTTTGTCATCCTGAATTAGTGAAGTCACCAATAGATTATTTCTTCATGGAGGGGAGTCGCCAAGTGAATGATGCAATCTAAATATGTCTAGGTTCAATTCACCATCCAAAGTTGGATCTAATCAAAGTCATTCTCCCAGGGAAGATCTTCAACTTCGTCCCCGACAAGGGCGCAAAAAATGTTAGCACTAAGAGTTGTCGTTAGATTGCTGGAAAGACAAGCCTAGTGCCCATTTGAATCTTTAGAGTTGGATGAGTTCTTATATTAAAAAATGGATCAAACTGATAAGGTTCAAAGCCTGATCTAATGCACAAAATTTCAAAGACTATATTCTAGCAAAAAGGGATATCATAATATCCAACCAGCAAATATTTTGAAAGATGAATAGAAGAAAATGAAAAAAAACATCAATATGAACAATCAATTTCACATTAGGCTTGATTGACACATTCATATGGTTGAAATTTCATTAATTAGGATCCTTCTAATCAAGAAATAAAGATTTTCTCCAAGAAGAAAGGCTTGATTGACACAGTAAATAATCCACTACATAACTCTGCTATCCAAGCTGGTGATAAATCCTTTATCAATCAATATTCCATTAGAGAAATAAGTCAAATAAAATGGACAAATAAAGGAGCACAAGTTTATCTTTGACTACACAAGAATCCTCCATCCAGATATATAGAGTCTGAGAGTTTACAAAATACTAACAACCTTTTTCCTATCACTCCAATCAAAATCCACTTCATATATAGTGGATTTTCTCTCTCTACCCTAAGGATGTTGAAACCAAGGAGCTACATAGGATCCTCCTCCATTTAGGATTTTGTTACAAAAGATTCCAACAAAAAACATAACAAATTCCTATTTTTGGGGATCTTGTCTATTGTGATAAATTCCTTTTGAAACAAGTCATATTGCTTGATCTAGAGATGGAACACATGTCCCTCATGTCCAACTAACTCCTAGGAAACCATTTGAACCTTCCCTAATAGTTGGTATCCCTCCCATAGCTCAGATTTATCAAACGGTTAGAGCTCGCAGCACCTTTGACAACATGTGCTACGAATTTTCCTATAGGTGATGATTTTGAATTTTCTCCAAAAATACAGACTAGGTCAGGCTGATGTTTTTTCAGAATTCCAATGGTAATATGGTGCTTTTCCACGCCAAATTTCAGAAGAACCCACATAGGAATTCAAAATTTATGATCAAAACATGACTCTGTTGTGTGCTAATTGCTACAAATTGTCCCAAATTACCAGTTTGCAGCACCAGTGAGTCCAGGCGCTATGAAATTTCTTGTAGCATCATGTTTCATTTTTTCCAAAGCTTCCAAATATCAAAACATATACCGGGATTCCAAACATGCAACACAACTTCATTATCTTGATATATAATTGGAGGAAAAACACCAAAACTGCTAGTTATAGTTCAAAACTCATAACCATCACCAAAATGTTCAATCCTCACAATATCTCACCCCTTGTGAGTCTTCTTGTTTTTTTTACTGTCCATACTCACTGCTTTGAAGGATATCTTATGTAAATTCCTTTGACAGTTGGTATTTGAAAACAAGGTAAACAAGAAAATTTGGATTTGATGATAGAGCTCACTTTACATGGAGTTCACCTTGCCTAAAAACTTATACACAACAGTGGTATGAGAAGGATAAAAATTCAAAGGGAAATATAAGAGGGGCAATCACTGAGGTTTTAGTAAAAATGCAGAAAACAATTATTTGGAAACAAGGTTTTAGCAGCACAGTATCAGTTCGCAGCACCTACAAGGTATGCAAATGAGCTTGGTTCTATAAAGGATTAACCATATCATTTATGTTTGATAGGAAGCTCATGCTACTGATTAAGAATGGATCTCGGATTGATTACAAAATATGAGGGTTTTGACAGTCTGGAAACGGAGTATTTACAACGCCTAGTTTGCAATTTGTAGTGGTGATGCAAATTTAAATCAGGTTGATTGTAATGTTGTGATATCAGTGGGATAAAAATTGTGTTTGCAGACAAAATGATAAGGTGAGATTAAGATAACAACTTTGAATAGTTGATAGAGTTTAGAGTGCCATAGTAATGTGCTTGATATTTGGTAGCAAAGGGACTTTAAAAGTTTGCAGTGCCAGACTGAAACGCCAAGTTTGCAGTGCCAAGTTCAAAATCAAATAGTGCACTTCAAGGAGACCGTTAGAAATTCTGTGAAATAATCCTTGAAAATATAATTAAATGAAGGTGATGAAAACCAAAAAATTCCCCTTGACATGTTTCTTAGTTGCAATTATAAAAGATAAGTGCATGATGTACTCATAAGTACGTTGTGAACTTTCATGTGAGTTGGCAACAAATAAATATGACCTCCGACTTGACCTCTAAATGGTTGGAAAATGACATAATCGAATTTGCATACAAACTCTTGAGACATGACATATGATAATGATGACTTTAAGACCAGGTTTGAGACCCATTTGACCCTTATTTCCTTCATGATGATAATTGATAGAATGACACCAAGACTCTTACATGGACTAAGGTCAGAATTTTGACTCTTGAACATTTCATGTGCTAACAAAGCTAACAAATATCCTCACCTAGCACCAAATTTTATTCCTAACAAATTGGCCCTGTAAAAAGTGACTTACCAAAAATTTGTACATGGAATATAACCATCTCTCTCTAGAGATAAGAAAGCCTTATGGCCTCCATTTCCATTCCATGTGGGAGCCTATGGATCCAAGGATGTTAAATAAGTGGTCGTTGAAGTTGAGATCATGATCACCTTCCACTTTGGAGAGGAAAAGTTTAGGAGACATGATCCTTTGGAAACAATTAGTCAACATTGACATGCCTACAAGTATAGGTGACCCTACCAAAATGAGGAATTGAAAGAAGAAGAAATATATAGAAGGAACACATCTTTGGACAAGGTATCCTTTAGTATTGGGAGAATCTATAGATGCAAGAAAGATAAAGAAAATAACAAGCTAAGAAATAAAGAATTAAAAGGTAGAAATAGGAAAGAGAAGTTAGGGAAGCAACAACAAGAGTATCGGTAGTAGCAACAAAGAGGGAAAGGATGGAAAAAGAGGTTGAAGCACTAAGGATATAGAAAGAAGAAGAAGATTGGAAGATAAAATAGGAATAGAATAAGAAGAAAGAGGAGGAGGCCAAAGGTTCAAGACCTATGGACGTTGGAGACTTCATATAGTACACCCAAAACTCACATTACAAGAGTGCATTTCCTATTAGGGGAGCTTGGATTGGGATAATTTACCCCTTCCAAGTTGGATAGAGTGGAATTCCTCGATTCTATTTTTTTAATAAAACAAAGGGAAGAGTAGTCAAACAATCACACAAAATAATGAAGTTACCAGGAGTTCATGAACTCATGGTTACAACCAAAACACCTCTATCGATTAACACTAGAAGTGATCAATTGTTACAATATTTTCATGTGTTTCATTTCTCAAGTTTTAAAGTTTAACATTAGTAACATGGATCGAGAGATAGAATAAAAGAAGATGAAAATAGAAAAGATAGAACAAAAGGTAGCGCATTACAAAGGTGATATGATCAACTTAGCAGAGTTCAAGGCGTGTGCCTTCGAACTACAAGATGGAATCAATACGGTATTTTTGGTTGTGGAGCCTAACTATATTCCTGATTCATAGGTCTTGTTTCAATCGTGTTTGGATTCCTATCCTTAGTGCGGGTATGTTGGATATGTGCTATATTCTTTGCATGATTATCCCTACACACTATTACATTGCGTCGGGTGGAATGGGGGGGCGGGAAGAGCATGTTGTAACCTTGAGGTGTTCCTGACTACTTAGGAACTTCGTGAAGGCATCTCAAAACCTACTTTTGAGATCAATATGGATCTTGGGAAAAAGGGGGATCCCTTATCATATTTAAGACAGTTGGATTCTCACTGACACTAAGAAACAACTCTTAACATTAAGAAAAAATAATCAATTCATATTCAACATAACCAAAAATAAGATAAAAGGATTGAAGGAAAAGGCAAGTGACTATCATTAAAAGACCTATAAACCTATCAAACCAAAGTCTCATTCATTGGGCACTAGAGTCTCATTCAACAGAGCACAAAATCTGATGATAAAATGTGGAGGAAAATGAGAAGAACATTTAATCTTAGACCTAACAGTGACTAATGAAATCCCTATGAGGTTGAGATGAAGAAAAGATGATTTGTTGGGCATTTAAAAGAATCCAACAATAGATAAGTGCATGAGTTGGGCATAAACCATGAATCTATTGAATATGACATAATCATCAAATCAATAAAGACATATATAACAACAATGGAGGTTGTAAAAATTTGTTGTCTCCAAAATATATTAATCTCATTGCAAATTACAAAATAGAATACAGAATGAAGATGAATTTAAAGAATCTTAATACATAAAATAGAAAGAGAACAAGGCTCTTCAGAAATCAGAAGTGAATCCATGGATAATTCCTTTGGACTCGGAAATTTACAGTCAATGGCCTCTCGAGCTCATCACAAAGGACACAGTCCTCCTTTCAGGCCAAATCCCTAACCTCTAACCCTAGAAAATGTATGCAAATGCTTCTTTTATGCCTCTCATATGTTTATTTTCCTCCTATAATCTTGGAATTGCATACTAAAATAGTATGTAGATTAAGCTCTCTATAGGATTCAATACCTATGAGATTAGTTATCTCATTTTTACCGAAAAATAGAATCTTATTTCCTATTATTAATTATTATTACCACATCTTCACATTTTTCCTATTCGTTGCTCAAATCAATTAATATATTGAAGATTCAAGGCTACCATATGGAATCTGTTATAACCCTATAATTTATAGGATCAACTGTTGATTGTAATTTTGTTCCTTTAGTGTTTTTGACTTGGGGATATTGTTGCATTCTACAAAAGAAAAAGAAAAGAAAAATAAATAAAAGAAAAGAAAAGAGAAAAACAAAAAGAGGGCATAAAAGAAAAAGGATAAAGCCCCATGAATTGATAATGACTTGATCCATACAGTGTAAACATGGACAAGTCTTTTAAATTTAAACATTTAGTATTAGTGAATAAGCTAGTGTATATTGTCTAATCTTAGCCAAGTAATCTAGGTTAGCTAGTGAATAAATTTGATCAAACAGTCTAATCTTGGTCAAATAACCCCAGGGTAGAGTATTTTCTTAGCCCAACAGTTTAAGCTGGGCTAAAGGTGCAAAGGAGTAGGTTAGGACATAGGTTAGTTAGTTTCTCCTCAATAAAATGTGTAAGATGATCGATGAAAAATGCAGGAATTTGATGGTGAAATGTTTTTTCTAACCCCATGGTGAAAAATGTAAGGGGGGAAGTGCACAAAACCCATAAAAAGGTCATTAAGCCTAAGTTTGGCCTCATATATTGAAATGCACCCCAGAGATTAAAAATCGGGCCTAGATCTACGACTAAGTTGTTGGTGCCCAGATCTATGGTTCCGATGAGTTTTCGGACCCCCCCGGCCATTTGACCTTTAATGGTGGGGGGAGGGGGTCTGAAAAGGTGATTAAAGTGTGTGCTCATATCTACGGTCATCCCATCAGCGTGCAAATGGATAGTCCACAGGAGATTCCGGACCCAACCCCCTCCCCCCCGAC
>JASDQU011027739.1:32939-44750 GCA_032191745.1 Picea mariana | reverse complement strand
GTGTGAAAAGAGGGGGGGAAATTAAGGAAGAAAAATAAGAAAAGGTTAGGGGAGGAAAGAGGAATCAAGGTGGGGAGATAGGAAGTGTGAATATTTTTAGTGACAAAATGATGAATGATGGTTTTTCAAGAGTGGGTAAGTTTATATCCATATTCACAATTGAAATTGTGAGGGTGTTTTTCAATTTCTAGCACTTCCGTAATGATTCGAGATGAGTAAAAGGGGGTTGATGCAAGAAATTTGGTATGATCAAGGAATTTAAGGTGTTTATAATTGTGGGATTTTTTAGTGATCATTGATTTGGAAATGTGATTGTGGACAGTGTTTGCTATATGCTCTTTCAGATGAGCTTTTAATGACCTTCTAGTTTGGCCCATGTATGACTTGCCATAGAATCATGGAATTTTGTAAAATCCTTGGCCAAGCTTAGGGTAAAAGTTATCCTAGGAATATCTAAATAATTTTTTAAGGGTCTTATAGGATTTTAAAACAATTTTTTTGTTCAGTTTGGCTAAGATTTTTGAGATATGATTATATTCTCAATGGTCATTTGAAAACAAAAAAATATTTACCTCCTTTTTTACAACAACTATATTTTATCATCCTCTATTAAAAAAAATTAACCCAAAAACCATCTTCTATTATCTTTTTCATCTTTGTGTGTGTTATGACCCAATGCCTTAAAAATGATAAGAAAACAATGAAATTCAGTCCACTTCGAGGGGGGAAACTCCTTTACAATATATAAACTTCAGAACACAATATGAGATGAGATAAGATGATCTTAATACATGATCTCCTTGATATATATATATATATATATAGGAGACAATGGGTTACAATTACAATTAAAGGGTGCAAAGAAGGGTTCTAGTTGACCTATTATAAATGTAATAATTCAATATCTAGGGCATACTAAGGGGTTTTATACATATCATGGGGCTTTGTCTAGGGATTAACATGCCTGTCCCCTTCAAAAAAGTGTTTTCCTAAACACTTGTCTAACCACAGATGCTTCTACATGAAGAACTTATCTTCCCATGTTGCCTCTTCTACTAGTAGGTTCTTCCATTTGACAAGGTATTATGTAATTGCTTGATGTCTCGGCTGCTTAATTCTCGTTTCAAGGATTGTTTCTGGCTCTAGTATGATTTTCCTTTCTTCATTGAGATCTGGTAAACTTGTTTGGAATGAGATCTTGTTTCCGATGACCTTATTTAAGCAAGAAACATGGAATACTGGATATGCATGTGAATATGGAGGCAACTCCAATTTGTAATCCATACTTCCAGTCCTTTGCAAAACCTTATAGGGGGCATAATATTTGGGTTCTAGTTTATTTTCCTTCCTTTATTTCTTTAAGGACATTTGCTTGTATGGCTGTAGCCTTAGAAATACCCAACCCCCAACCTCAAATTCTGTTTCCCTGTGATGTTGATATACTTGTTGTTTCATCCTATTTTGTGCCATAACCAAGTTGTACTTCAACATTTTTAGGACCTCTTGTTGGTTCCCTATGTGGCCCTCCACTACTTTAACCTTTGTATTCCATTTCAAGGGTGATGTGATGGATGGAGGATGATATCCATAAAGTGCCAGAAATGGGGACAATTTTGATTAAGTATGGAAGGATGTGTTGTACCACCATTTCGCTAAGAAAAGCCACTTGACCCATTGTGTTTTTTTATCAAATGCAAAGCAACGAAGATATCCTTCTAGAAATTTATTCACAATATCAGTTTTCCCATCATATTAAGGGTGGTAAGATGAACTATGAGCCAATTGAGTACCAAAACAAGAAAATAATCCAGTCCAAAAATTTCCCATAAAAAATGGGTCTCTGTCACTTACAATAATCTTGGGGACTCAATGTAGTTTTTGAACTATTTCCATGAATGTTGTTTATATTCTGCTTGATTTAAAAGGGAGAAAGAGAGAAAAAATGAGCATACTTTGTTAGTCGATCCAGTACTACCATGATGACAGAATTTCCTTCTGATTTTTGTAAACCTGTCATAAAATCCATGGAAATTTATTCCCAGCATTGGCTTCGTATATCTAATGGTTGTAGGAGACTTGGAGTCTTGATTGTCTCTCCCTTATTCTATTGGCAGACCAAAAATTCTAACAAAATTTTGAACATCACTTTTAAGACCTTCCAAGAAAAAATCCCTCTTGACCATGTGGTATGTTTTCAAGAATCATGAATGTACCCCTATAGGAGAATTCTGCAATTCTAGAAGGATATTCTGTTTGAGTTGGGAATTCTTACATAAGTATAGGTGATCATAGTACCATAGAAAATCATTCTTCCATATAAAAAATTATAATGAACTGCGGTCTTCATGTAGTTTTTGAATGATCTTGCATACCTCTTGATCTTGATTCCATTCTATCCTTGCTTCTTCCACGCAATCTGACACCAAACTAGAAATAACACATAATGAACCTTTTGCTTCTTCTTCTTTCCTGGAAAGGGAGTTTGGCAGAACATTATGTTTTCATTTTTTGTATATAATTTCAAAGTCATAACCCAACATCTTTGTAACCGATTTTCATTGCTCTTCTGAAGATAATCGTTGCTCCAAAAAGTACTTCAAACCGTCGTGATATGTTTTGACATTGAAGTGTCTTCCTATTAGGTAGGGGCGCCATTTTTGAATTGTATGTATTATGGCCAACATTTCTTTTTCATAAATGTGTTTGACAAAGTTTTTTCCTCCAAGTTGTCTTGTTTTAAAGGCAATGGGCCTTCCTTCCTACATTAAAACTGCACCAATTCTAGGGCCTGACGCATCACACTCCACAATAAATGTTTTTGTGAAGTCAGGTGTGGTCAATATGGGAGTTGTACACATACAATCCTTAAGTTTTTCAAAAGATTTGGTTGCTTCTTCTTTCCAATAAAATGCTTCCTTATTTAATAATGTTGTTAGAGGTGTTTCTATTTGACCATAGTTCTTGAAAAACTTATGGTAATAACCTGTCAATCCTAAGAATCCTCTAAGTTTCTTCAAGGTTTTAGGAATTGGCCATTCCCTTATATCTTTAATTTTGTTAGGGTCCACTTTTACACCTTCATGAGATACAATATGACCCTAATATTCCACTTCTTGAACCCTAAAGGCACACTTGGAAGGATTTGCATAATGTTGTTGTTCTTCCAATTGTTTTAACACTTTGTCAACATGTTGTACATGCTCTTTCCAAGATTTGTTGTAGATTAGTATGTCATCAAAAAATACTAACACAAATTTTGTAAGGAAGGTCTTGAAAATAGAATTCATAAAGCTTTGAAATGTTGATGGTGCATAAGTTAGTCCAAATCGCATAACCAAAACTTCATCATGAACTTCATGTGTTCTAAAATCTATTTTAGGAATGTCTTCCTATCTCATTCTGATTTGATGATATCCCAAATGAAGATCCAACTTAGTAAATAATTTTTCTCCATGTAATTCATCTAATAATTCATCAATGACGGGGATAGGAAACTTATCTTTGATGGTCATTTTTTTGAGTTTTCTATAATATGGACACATACGCCATCAACAATATTTTTTTGTGACCAACACCATTGGTGAAGAGAAATAACTTTGGCTATGTTGAATGATGCCAGCCTCTGATATTTCCTGGATCATGCGTTCAATCACTCTTCTATGCATATGGATACCTGTAAGGCCTAATGTTAGGTGGTACACTTCCTGGTTGCAAATGAATAGCATGGTCATGGTCTTGGGTAGGTGGAATACCCTTAGTAATTTCACAAAATACCTTGGAATGATTGTTGATAATTATTTTGAGATTTGATGGAGCTGGGGCTATAGATGTTTGAACATCAAGTGAGAACAATTGTGCAATTACACCCTAGTGTCCCTTTTTGATTAATTTTGTCATGCTATTATAGATTATCACCTTATAGGGTTTCCCTTGGATACCTCTAAGCTCAATTTCCTTGCCATCTGAGGAAAATATCATAAAAAAAAAATTGAAAATCAAAGGCCAATGTTCCTAGTGATTCCAACTATTGGACCCCTAATACAATATCTGCAGCCCCCATTTGGATGGAAATCATCGGGCTATACAGAAAATACTCCCCCATGTTGAGCTTAATACTATGTCATTTCCCTGAAAAATTTATGGTACCTCCATCTGCAATCATTACTAGAAACTCTGGTGCAGGATATACAAAAAAATTGAGATATTTTGCTAATTTTTGATTGATGAAATTATGGGTGCTACTTGAATCAATCAATATTATTACCTTTTTATTTTTGATGTATCCTTGTATATTGAGGGTTTGTGGAGTAGTGATTCCGACCAAATAATGACAATATATTGTTGGGGTAGTCTCTTCTAGATTTGGGTCTTGTGACGGTTCCAATTCTTGATCTTCTTCATCTTCACAATCTATGTAGAATAATTTATTGTCACTGAATTTATACCCCTTACTGTACTTGTTGTCATAATTGAAACATAGTCTTTTTTCTCTTCTTTCATCCATTTGTTTAGGTATCAACCTTGTTGGTTTAGATAAAATATCTTCTTCCTCCTCATAGTCTATGTAGAATAATTTCTTCTCACCACATTTATGCCCTTTACTGTACTTACTATCACAATTTAAACATAGTCCCTTTTCTCTTATTTCATCCATTTGTTGAAGTGTCAACCTTGTTGGTTGAGATATGGTTTTCTTATGACTCACAAAAGGATCTCTTCCTCCAATTCTATACTTGTGTGTAGCCTTATTTTTGGCATGAATATGACGAGCATTTTGCATAGATTCCATAATACTTGTAGGTTGTCTTAAGAAAAATTCATGTTTAATGTATTCTTTTAATCCACCCATGTAATATTCCAGCAAGTTTTCATCACTTAGGTTATCCACCCTTGTGGCCAGTACTAGGAATTTTGAATTGTATTCTTCAATATCACCTAACTACTTTATTCTGGTCAATTGAATCAAGTGGAATTGTTCCCAAACTTTCCCATATTGTGATTCTAAGTCTCATGTAAATAAACCCCAAGTGTAGTGATATAAAGGGGGTTTCTTTTTCACTGTCCATTGATACCATTGATATGGTTTTTTCTCAAAGTTCAAGGTTTCTATGTGAATCCTTTTCTTATCATCCATAATATTATGTAGTTCAGAATATTGTTCTATTTGGTTCACCCAAGTAAATACCTATGTACCATCAAACTTATTTAATTCAATTTTGGGAAACTTGAATTTAGTACCCCCACCAGAATTGACTCCATAATTAGAGTTAGATTCACTAAATGGCTTATTATTGGTAGTTTTTTCAAAATGAGTACTACCTTTATTTTCATGAGTCCATTCCATTTTGACGTCTCCTTTAGGTAATCTCCCATCTATAGCTTGAGATATCAGGGAAGACATATTTTGCATTTCCTTCATGGAGTTTTGTATTTCTTTTTTTATGTCATTCTTATTTTCTTCCATCTTATTTTCCATATCATCCATCTTGTTTTTAATACCCTCCATATTTCTTTCCATTACACACATCTTCCCTTCCATTACTTGAATTTTTATTTGTGAGTTTACCCAATTATTAGACTTTCACTGACATTCATAATTTGTTCCTCTAATTTGAACAACCTCTTCTCTATGTCCTCATTTTCTTCTTGAATCATCGATGAGACTTCTAGAGGTTTAATAGGTGTTGTCACATTTTTGGGACAAATATGGAGTAATAGTAATAATACTCCTTTATTCTATATATATCACAAATTTCAAATCACCCGAAACAAATATTCCAAAAATAATTATGTCAATTGTAAGTTACGTACCTTTAAAAACCTTAATTTGGAGTTTCTCCTCTTGACTGACCTTTCTTCTGGTGTATCTCTAAAATTTTGGCCTTTCTGGGTCTGAAATTTTATTCTATAGTTCTATGATATTTCTTCTCTGCAATTCCATAGGTCTGATCAAAATTGGATGTGCCAAGTGGAAGTTCTAGTAACTTCCCCACACCTTTCTAATTTTTGTCCTTTCCAAGAGAGAACACTTTTACAGTGTGCCTCGTGCACAATAATTGATATAAAATTATGAAAATTGTACCTGAAATACTATGTCCTATCCAGTATTCAATGAAACTAGTCTCACTCAATTTGGATTTTATAGGAAGAAGTTATGGTTTTTGTACCTATAACACTTGTTTTAGACTAGTCAATAGGACTAGTGAGATACCCTATCTTTTACAGGGTGTATATACAAAAGTAGGATGAACTAGACGATGAAGTTTTTATCATAGATACTGTGATAAGTTCTATAAATAAAATCCATATTTCATGGTCTGAAATGTTGCATAAAAATATTTATAGCGAAAATGCCATGATGAAAAAATCCAGGATGATTCTCAAACCCTATCCTACACAGGATATATCTCTGAAAGTGTAATGCCTAAGTAGATGAAATTTTAACCCCAATTACCTTGATCCATCTACTAAATATCCTCCGAGGAGTTTATTTTGAAACGTCTTAGAAAAAAATTTATAGAGAAAATTTCAAGATGTCTCAGATGTAGGAGCGAAACCCTAAGACCTTGAGCTCTGATACCAAATGTTATGAACCAATGCCTTAAAAATAATAATAAATCAATAAAATTCAGTCCACTTTGAGGGGGAAACCTTCTTTACAGTATATAAACTTCATAACACAATATGATATGAGATAGTATGATCCTAATACTAGATCTCCTTGACATATATATAGGAGAGAATGGGTTACAATTACAATGAAAGGGTGCAAAGAAGGGTTCCATCCGACCTACTAGAAATGTAATAATTCAATATCTAGGGAATAATAAGTGGTTTTATATATATCATGTGGATTTTTCTAGGGCTTAATAGTGTTTCCTTGACAATGGGCAGATTTCCTACTCAAAATGTTGGATAAAAGAAATTATGACATTGTTTATTTCTAGAAAATTTCAATAGAAAGACTTCTAGTTGTTGCAACCGATGATTTAGTTTTAATGCATCGATATCACCTTTGTATGGTTTTGTTTCCACTTGTGATTCCATATTGAATAAACACTATGAGGGTATTATTGTATTGGAACTCAACTGCTCTTTCTCAGGTTCTTTGTGCTACTCCTTTTCCAGGTCTTCATTATCCCCCATTTCCATGTCTGACCCGGTATTTGATTTCGCACTTCCAACTTCTCCAAATGGTTCAAGATTACCTGATAGAGCCACCACGAGGAGGGAAATATTGTAATATATGTCAAAAAAATTCTCTTCCATGCTTGGAAATATCTACTTTATTGGATCTCAAGGGTAGTTCTGAACAACCCTATTTTCCATGGCCAACGTTCCATGAATTTATGCTTAAAATGATTCTTGGATACCTGTAGATTTCAAAAAATAACACAATAAAACCTACTCTAATACCAATATGATCTATAAATTGTCATGAATATTCCACTAGATAGTTCATCACAACAAATCTAACAAAATAATGAAATCTTTACTGTGAAGGTTAATTTCCTTTAGATCTCAGATTCTTTAATTATTGGCTTTCTACTTAAAATGTAAGAAATATATCTTGTGTGAAAAAAGATAATAGAAATAAATACCCAAGTGTTATCCATAGATAAAAAAAATATAGAACTTGGGAAAATAAATATGGGAGAAAACCTAGCTAGAATTTGAGGTTGCTCTACTTTATTTTATTCAAATGCAAGTACAAATAAAGATGCACTCTCTATGGAATTTAATTTGCCAATGTGGCTTGTATGGATAATATAATATCCCCCTCCTCTTGTATGCTCTCAAATTACCACTCCTAGGTTCTCTACTCAACTGTGGAACAAATACATTGCTAAAGAATGTAACCCCTCCTCCTCCTAGAGGCATGGTATTTAACATTGTCTGATAGTTATCTAGGGATAGAATTTTGACTTCCTCAACCCTCAACGGTGATAATATTTTAGACCTTATAGAATCTTCTTCAATTTCCATATGTGGCTATCTTAATATGCATGAGTAGTATAGGATAATGTGGCATCCATTAGTAGCATGGTGGTCAACATAGTAGGTCAACATGCGAGAGACATGTCTTTCGCATAGGAACTCAGATTGACACAATGTTACCACTGTTGGAAAGATATCGATGTGTAAAATAGGATGAAGGTGTCCAAGATCAAGTTAGGAAATTTTTAACTCCAAAAAAGTTGGTTTGAAGTCTCTAAATGGATCTGGAAGGTTTCAAACCCCAATTTCCAAACTAGGACCTACCATTAGAATGACTATGGAAGTCGATTCCTCCATTTATTTTCCACTTTAAAAAAATGGAGATCTATTAAAACTAATATAATGATCCAACATGGATCCAATAGTGGGGAAAAGAGAGAGATATAGAGAATGGGGGAGAAGGGAATAATGGGCTATAGAGAGGGGGCGGGAAAGAGAGAGAGATAAAGGGGGAGAGAGAGACAGGGAAATAGAGAGAGGGAGGGTGAGAAATATATAATTGGAGAGAGGGTGAGAAATATATAGTTGGAGGGAGGGTGAGAGAGAGATATTGTGTAAGGTCCCACCAAGAGACTAAACTCAATCTAGTACTATTTTTTTTAATTTTATATAATTAAACCAACTAACTTATAGTTATACATGTAAAATAATTTTAATTATTATTAAAAAATAAATGAAAACTTTAATATTTAATTCAAAAATGTGTAATTCAAAGAGTTGTTAAATTTATCATAAATATACTTGGACAAAACTTGGATTTTAAAATCAATAGTAGAGGTAGAACATGAAAACTACAACTATTGTGACATTTGAGCAATCACTTAGCATGCATGCAAGCTAAAAACCATTGATGCATTTCATCAAACACTTTTCATGCATGGAATCTACAACCATTGAGGAATTTAGTCAAACACTTTTCATGCATGCAAGCTACAACCATTGAGACATTTATTCAAACAATTTCCCTATATGCACACTATAATTTGCCTACATGCACGCTATAGGAATATTGTAAATTAGATAATATACATAAAAATAATCATAAATATATATGAAAAGATACACATAAATAATTATAAATAATGTTCACAAATAAATAATTATAAATTATTTCATTCAAAGAAATTTCATTGGTTGGTTACCTCTCTCATTTATTGGACAAATAACAAGTTTAAGTTTGAGATATCTCATGATTACAATTGTTACATAGTATATTGGGGTAGTAGGAAAAAAAAATTCAGTTCTCATTAAAAAAACAACCCTAATAATATCAATAAAACTAGTACATATGGTGTGAAATATTGACATGAGAACTGAACATTTCTATGTTTCTTTTTACAATCCACACAACAACATAAATATTGGTTGCAAAATGTGAAATCAAATGGATAGATTTATGATGAATTTGAATATTTACTTATACATGCTCTATTAAGAAACATGGTAAATACATCCCATAACTATTAAGAAACATGGTAAATACATCCCATAAGAAATCATACACACTCTATTAAGAAATATAGTAAATGCATTCCATAAAACCTATGAAAAATACAAACATAATTGGAATGTCAAGAAATAACTTTAAATAGTTGTGAAATATACACACAAATAACTATAAATAATAATTAAATATACACATTTTATTAAGAAATATAGTAAATGCATTCCATAGGAGATCTCAAAATATACACATATAATTATAATGTCCAGAAACAACAATAAATAGTTGTGAAAATATACATATAAATAATTCAAAATAATAATTAAATATAGACATTCTATTAAGAAATATAATAAATACATTCCATAAGAGATGCTACAGAAGAACATATGATGGAGAAAGACAATGTCCGAACATACAGAATAGTGGGTGATTGGATATAACTGTAAGTATTAAAATCTTAAAAAGGAATATCAATTTAAGAGTATGATATCTAAAATACATTTTCTCACAAATTTGGAAGTAGACTACAACAATAATTTTAATTGATTATGTAATTATGGAAAATAGTCATACCTAAGGGAAGATTACTATCTATTAGGGAAATTACATGAACTCAATAAATTAATAAATTCATTGTAAAATGGGTAAATTAATAAACTTCACAATTAACTTTATTATTCAAAAAACATTTTATGGAAAACAATTATATGATAACCATAATTACAAACATTTAAACAAAGATAGTGATATTTATCGAACCTTTTGGTAGGCCATCGTTTAAATTTCTCACCCCTAAAGAAATATAAATATGTAGAATGAGGAAAGAAATAAAAGAAGAAGAGAGAAAATTCTATCTTCTTTTCATTTATCCTTGCATAAAAATTACTTTATATATGCCATATAGTTCTCTGGTTAGCTGAAATGTTAGCTAAGATAAATACTACCTAATACTCATTAATTGACCACATATAATTAAATTGCAGAATTAAACATTTACCCAAAACCAACTGATTTTGTCCCTTTAGGAGCTCCACTTACCGACTCAATTACCAACTCAAGACCAATCATTTTACCACCCAAACTTATGGAGGGAGAAATTCTCCCCCTAGAACCCTGTAGTTGTAAGAGCTCACATAGAAATAAAGAGATAATAGGCTATTCAAGAAAGATGATCCCCTCTTCCTTCCAACACTACTCATATCTTACTCAACCAAGCCAAGCTACCTACATATCTAATTCAGAGCCAATCTGCCTACAGATCTAATTCAAAGACTCTAAAATCATTTCAACAACATAGATCTAATTCAGAGACTCAAGAATCATTTCAACAACATCTGGTTACTCTCCAGGTCCCTCCCCCCATATCATGGGGATCCTTGTATATTTATAGGTTTTGAGAGAGGTGGCACCTCACCTCTCATGCAAAATTAGTTATTTTTTTAAAATAAAATGATTTTTATTACTCTCCACCGCCCCCTCAGGTAGAAATCCTGCATTTTTTTTTTTAATTTTTAGCTAAATAATTAATTTTCTTAATATTTACCACCCCCATGTGTGATTTTTATATTATTTATTATTATTCATTTTTTTCAAATTAAATGTTTTTCTTTTTTATTAAAAAGATGAATTAAAGTTGAAAGCCCTGAAAATTGGGTAAATTTGGAATTAGATTAATCTAACGTTTAACCTAGGTTATATTACCTGGTTGATCTGTATCCATAAGTGGCGATTTTTTGTTGGATAATAGGGATTCCACACCCCTATTATATACCTCTCCAGACTTATAAGAACCCCACATCCTTTCCTCGTACCTAAGAATTCATGTATTAGTAGATTTTAGACTCTGTGCCCTAATATGTTTCATAGATCCAAGACTCCACATATTGATCTTCCATGGGTTTAGGACTCTATGCCCTAAACTCCATGATTTATCATCTATTATTCTCGAAATTGCATGTTTCCCTTAAGGTACTAGTTTTGAGATCATACCCGTCTGATGGTCTTGTTGGCAAGGTCTTGTTTCCCTAGACTTGGGCACATCATAAATGCATAGATTAATATTAAATTAACTTAATCACATTACTGAAATGTGTGCATGACTTCCACAGTCATTTCTGATCAGCATCCTTGTTGGAAAGTAGTTAATTTCCCTAGCAAATCTTATTCATTACAAGGTTAAGCATACATAATCATGAAAATCATGTAACATTACTATATCATAATCAACTATTTGTTCCACACAACAATGATCATCCACGCCACAATCATATATCCTAATCTATGTAACTAACCAGAAGTAGAGAAGAAACATACACATAACAAGTTCTTAATCAAATTCAATCTGAAACACATAATCATAGACATAA
>JASDQU011027739.1:13121-32845 GCA_032191745.1 Picea mariana | reverse complement strand
TGACCTAACCAAGTCCATAACATATAAGTCTCACATACATAATCCATCAAATATCACCCTCTTTGGGTGTCACAAAACTATACTAGTCAAGATGGGACATTACATATTCCCCCTCTTGGGATAAACTTGGCCCAAAGTTTAATTAAAAAAAAGTAAATTACAAATGCATAGTAGATGCATCCTCCCAAGTTACAGAACTAGGACTATATAGGTTCTATTAGACCTTTACCTGTTCCACCATGAGATGATTGAGATGTCGAGTGTGATGGTCCAATATACAAAATGGATTTTCCTTTAGATCCCCCTTTTCGGTTACCTGGAAATGATGCCAATATAAATATGCGAAGGATCATGAACATATTTATGGAATACTAAAACATGAAAGACATCATGCATAGGATGCATAATTGCAGGTAGAGAAATACGATATGTCGCAGGTCCAATATTTTATAATATCTCAAAAGGCCCAACAAAAGGAGAAAGTTTATATCCCTTTCCAAATCTAATGGATATTTTATGAAGTTTTACTGGAAAAAATATGAATCCCCCCTCTTCAAAAATATTTTCCATTATATGCATATCATCATATCTATTTTGTCTATCATGTCCCTCCTTCAATATTTTCCTTATATGAGATACCTATTCTTCCATTTATGGAATCATACCAGGTCCTAAAAAGATTCGATCTTCTAGTCTATCCCAACTTAGGGGTGTTCTACAAGGTATTCCATATAACAACTCATAAGGTTCCATACGAGGTCTTAGAGAACTAATGTACCTAACCCCTCAAGTGGGTAGAATAACATATTTCCATGTAGTAAAGGTCAATATTAATAAGGCCTAGAAATAAGGAGGAACAAGTCAATTGTAAGAAGACCTAATAGAAGCTTTCGCTTCTAGAAGGATCTTTCTCTAGATTGTTCTTTTGGATATATAGTTTTAGTATAAATAAGAATAGACGATATGCGAATTTTTTTCTTTGAAAAATATTGTAATAGATCTGTTCTCTTCTAGAGGTTTCCCCCTCGAAGAGGAAAGTGAACATTGTTTCCTATCAAGAAAGGTACAATTTTGGTGTTGTGGCTCCATATAATTTGTTATTCTGTTGTTATCTCTGCAATATTTCCATATTTGTTTTCTATATTGGTATTATTCTTTGCATTATTTCTCTATTCTACTAATATAATAGATTTGGTTTCTTACACCAGGAGAGTGATGATAACTATTATTGTAAAAAGATTCCACCAGAGGAAGATATTCTTCCCACTTGATTTGTTGATCCTTCACTATTGGAAAAGCATTTTGGAAATAATATACATAAAAATACTAAGTGTAGAAGATGCATGAAGAAGAAGAAGGAATAATTGGGAGTGCACAATTGAGGAAAAACGAGGAGTATAGTGCGCAGTGAGAAGAATAAGGCAGATGAGAAAAATAAGAAGAATAAGGCAGAGGAATAAAATCAGATAATAAAGCAGGAGAAGAAAACAAGTGAAAAGGAAGGATGACAACTCGACGTACTAAATATAGAAGGATGCGCAAAAGCAGGAAGAACAATAGTCAGACTGAGAATGTAGCATGCAGATGGAAAAGCAGGTGAAAGAAGCCTGAATAACAAGTTAAATTGAGTTATCATGTATTGTAATAGGGTTTTGGGGATGAAAAAAGTAGGGTTTTAAGCCCTATAATTTTTGTATAAATATGTAATGGGTTGGGAGAATAGGGGTTCATATAGGTTATTCTTAGTTCCTCATTGCGGGTTCTTCTAGAGAGGTATTGTGGAGCCTGTTCCAAGTTGTCGATATTTCTCGTTAGAAAGGACATGCTGAGAAGGAGAGGGTATATGTCTGAATGTTAAGGAGAAGATGTAGAGAGAGAGAGAGAGAAAGTATTGCACTATAGAATGATTAGGCTATGAGAAGGAAAGGATAACCATGATGTATGTTTGTAAGAATAGTGCATAAGCCTGATACAATTACCCAAAAGAATAATAAAGAAGCTAGTTGTTGTGGACCTAGCCCAGAGTTGGTTGAACCACATTAACTACTATGTCGAATGTCTTTTGTGTGATTGTTCATGGATTCTTTCTGGATGCATATTAGAATAGATTTTTCTTATGTGTAATCATTGCATGATAGTTACGAATGTTACATAAATGGGTTTATGTTTTAATATGGAATATAATGATAATATGAATATGAAATCACTAAGTAGCTAATGAATAACAAAGATAGAACATTGCACACATAACCAATAAGTAAGAATGAATAAAATCATAACCTCCCATTCCCTCACTAATATAGAAAATTGGTTCCTACAACCCGAATAGATACCTCGGGTGAGACTTCGTCTGCATGTAGGTGATTTCGAAAGGGCCAATTTCTAAAGTGTTTTTTTGGTCAAGATAAAATCGAACCTAGGGTCCTACAACTGGGCATAGCGACAACAAATGGTTTCGTTGTTGGGACCTGAAACCTGTGATTGAGGGAATGTTTTGGAGGTCAACCAAGAAGGAAATATTGAAATGGTTATAAGGGAAGGAACAAGAGTTTTGTTGGAAAGATATTATAAACCCTCATATAAGTAATGAGCAACTGATGTAAAGGTATGTATACATAGATTTGCATGAAATCTTCTTTGGTGAATTTCCAATTACTCTGATGGAGTAGTTAGAAATATTAGTGGACAATACTGGAAGGTACCAAAATGTGGTGTTGAGGATTTGGACTCTTGAGTTGGTAAGACAACTGAATTATGCAAGTAATAACACTTCTCACACAATTGATTTCTGGTTGGATAACATATTAGGAGGATATATTATAGAGTTTGTAGTAGATTGTACCCAGTCATACTGTGTTGTAGAAAGATATTTATTCAAAGGTCCACAAGGAAGGTTAGTGAAATCATTGGGTACATGGATAAAGATGTTATTGTGTGATAAGTGCATGAGAAAAATGGAGTCTGAGTGCTAAGGGGATTTGTGCACATAAGATATGAAAAGAGGATAGTCTGAGGATAGGAGAGAATTAAGGAAGTGATGAAGAAGGAAGGGAGGGACTAAGGATGCAGAGAGATGAAGAGGGTATACCAAAGGAAGAAGAAGAGTTTGGAGAATTGCACAGAGGAAGGAGGTACAAGAGGAGAAAGATCGGGGCTAAGAAAAGAGAGTCACACAGTGATCCAGAGGGGGGAGGACCTTGCGCAATAATCCAAATCGTGGAGATATCACATTTAATAGGAGAGGAAGAGGATTTCCATTCCAGTCCCATAATAGAAGAGTCATTCAATATCTCATTTTTGTCACGATAGTCATAAATAACAGTTCAAGACTTATCAAAAGAACTTATAGCTAGCAAGGGAGGACAAAGTAGTAGCAATCAAGGTATGGAATTAGTGCATAGATTCAGAGTCAACCAGCATCACCAAGAGGAGGGACTACACAAAGTAACATAGAAAGGGTAGACAACACCCTCAGATAGACTGATTTCCATGGAGTTGGGTCAGAGGACCCAAAACAACATCAATTTTTTCTGTGTGACAATTTGGGCTACTGAGAACATCCAAGATGAGGTTGTGAATATTGTGTAGGTGGAAACAAAATTGATATCTTGTGAGTTGGTTTAGTACATAAAGTAGAATAGTATGATGCCTATAGGACATGTCAGAAAATTGGCAGAGATAAGACAAGCATTTTTGAAAGAGTTTAAGAATCCAAAGTTTGAGTTGCAGTACATTACATAACTGAAGGAGATTAAATAGGTGCATACTGAATCAATCTACGATTTTGATCAAAGGTTCAAGTATCTAATGGATAGACTGAATTTCTAGATCCCTTATCAACAACATCAAGAGTGGTTTATTGCAGGATTTCTACCACATATTTGTGGGCCCTTGATTCAGCAGAACGTTGTGTCACAGTGTGAGGTTCTGGAAATTGAAATGAAATTTGAATCATCCCCTGTAGGAGACAATGGAGGGATGGAACAGGTTCATATGTAGTTCGATGCATTGACAATTCAGTTAGAAGAACTTATAGAAGGGGAAGGGAAATGAGAATAGGTCTAGTGTACCAAGTGTAGGACCGAAGGCCATCACAAGGATGAATGCCCAACATTCATGCAATATTTGGTGACTAGAGTGCCAAATACATTACCAGGAGGAGGTTATTGTGAGATATGTAAGAAATGGGGACATCATCCAACTGAGTGTACATTATTGTAGAATTATCATAGTACATCAAGGAACTTGTTTTGCAATTTTTTCAGGTTAGTCGGACATGAAGAGAAGGATTGTCGTGCATTTGATTTGATGAGGGAGTGTACATCATATATGTACATTATTCATGAGGATAATGTTGCAACATATGGAGGTGGTCCATGGTATAATAACCAGAGGGGATTTAATCTAGGGAATAGAGGAAGTTTTGGTAGAGTTTGAGTGATAGGATGAAGATGACCGATAATATATTATAATTGTAATCAGCTCGGACATTTATCCCATGATTTCTTGAATTTGTATACAAGGTGCACATACTCTATAGAATTGGACCATTTGAAAGAATATTGTCCTCAAATAGTTGTAAAATGACAAGCAAGAGGGAATCCAAACTAGAATCCAAGTCAGAATGTACATAAAATATAAGTGGAGAAATGCAACGAAGGGGCAAGAATAGCATTTTTTACACACAGAGGGGCTAGAACAGGGGCTAATGTGATGAATGGAGGGAAGTAAGATGAGAAATCGGTAAATAATTCAACAGGGTCTATGCCAATGTTTGATCCTCAACAAGAAAAGGAGACATATTAGAGGGAAAGAAAAGATCTTCTTGAATAGGATTGGGGAGCATCAACATCATCTATGCCTCATGTCGGAAATTTTGCTACATTTTAATTTGTATAGCATGATTGTTCTGATGGATGATTATGTTAACCCTAATAGAGATGTTTCACTGAGTTGGAGAAGTATCATTTTGTGTGCATAAAAATGAAAGGAAGTTATAAATAATTGGTGGCAGAGGATGCATAAAATATCAACTAGATGATGTGTGCGCATGACCTGATCCTTGCACTGGATTGGAACAAAGCTATGTGATCCACCTAGGTATGATGGATTGACTGATATAAGTTTTTTTATAAATGAATTTTAGTTACAGGTACCCAAACAACAAAGGTTTTTCATAAAATATGTTTTCCTAAAAGTGACTCCAGCCAGATGGTGAGTTGCACATAGTGAGGGGATGAAAAACTGGTCACAGTGTAGAAGGATAATGCAGGCGATATTTGGTACTAAGATAGAAAATATTATGCATAAGTATACAGGGGAGATTGATCCATCAAGTCACGTTGACAAGTGAAAAACCTTATGGATTTTAGTCCTAGAAAAATAATGGACAAACATATTTATACATACAATGGACACACATATTTATACATACAATGGACACAATTCCGAAGAACCGATATTTGGAATAGAAAATGTGCAGAGAGATAAGAATATGGTACAACTTGGTATAGTGTTTCAAGGTCACATTTACATTTGAAAATGAATCCCCATTAACAGATGCAGTGCTAAAGGCTAATCTAACCAAAATATTTTTAGTAGAAGGGACGATGGAGGTGGTACCAGTTTGCAATGTGTACCTAGATTTGATGATTGTCAATGAGTTATTGGAGTGCTACAATGTTTATACGGAAGAAAAAGATGAATAAGATCCTGAGAATGTACAATCACTTAAAACAGAAGGAGAACAAGCAGTAGAAGGGCCAAATATTGAGTCTGCCACATATACAAATCCCATAAAGACACAAAAGGTAAACATTGGGATGACAGAGAATCCAAAATTTGCACAGATAGGGGATTACAGGAGTGATGAGATAATAGAGAATATTGAAGACTTACTATGTGAATATCAGGACCTAATACAAACTACATTCTCAGAGATGAAGGGGATAGTTGGGGACTTAGGTGAGATGAATATTTTGTTGAAACCAGGTGCTAATTTAGTGTGATAGAGACCTTACAGGTTAAATATGAAGTATAAAGAGAAGGCAAAAGGTGAAATCGATAGAATGTTGGATGTAGGGATCATTGAACATGTGAAGGAGTTAGAGTGGATCAATCCAATGGTCATTCAGGAAAATAATATACGAGGAATCATGATTTCCATGGATATGAGGAAGTTGAATGATGCATGTTTGCATGACCCATTTCCAACACCATTCATTGATGAGGTACTGGAGAATGTATCAGGCAAAGGAATGTACTCTTTCATATATGGATTCTCGGGGTACCATCAGATAAAAATTATGCAGGAAGATCGATACAAAACTACTTTCATGAGAAAGTGGGGAAGTTATCAGTATACAATAATTCACTTTGGAATGAATAATTCCCCTGTAGTGTTTTCTAGAGTTGTGGATGCCACATCCAAGGAATTTGTTCATAGGTTCTTTGAAATGTACTTGGATGATTGGATTGTCTTTAGTCTACTAAAGGATCACATAAAAGTACTCAATATAATGTTGGATAGGTGTGGATAGTTCCAGATTTCACTAAAATTGAATAAGTTTATTTTTTGTGCATCATTTGGAATTTTGTTGGGCCATGTCATCTACAAGCAGGGATTACTAGCCCATCCAGCCAAGATTTCAGTAATTATGTATTTACAACCACCTACATCAATCAGACAACTAAGGGAAAATGTGGGTAACATAGGGTATTATATGAAGTTTATAAAAGGATATGTGCAGATCACATCACCAATGGAAAAGTTTTTGAAGAAGGAAGCGAAGTTACAATGGAACGAAGACTGATAGAAGGGTTTGGATACCTTAAAGCAAAAACTAGTGACAACGCCGATTTTAATTTTTCTAGATTGGAACAAGGAGTTCCATATTCATGTAGATGCATCGTCCATATCTTTGGGTGAAGTAATATCTTAACTAGGGGAGGCAGACATAGATCACCCAATTGCATTTGCTACTAGGAAGTTGTCCATAGCAGAGAATAATTACACCATTACAAAATGAGAAGGATTGGAATCAGTATATGTGCTACAAAAGTTCAGAAAATATTTATTTGGATCTCACTTTAATATGTACATAGACCATTATGCTCTAAAATACTTAGTGAACAAGCCGATGTTGGGAGGGAGAACATGTATATGGCTATTGTTATTTTAGGAATACGACTTTGATGTTGTGGTGAAACCAGGGAAGTTGAATGTAGGACCAGATCATCTATCGCGTATATTATCAGCAGAAGATGCATGCAATTTAGATGACAACTTACCAAATGTACAACTATTTGTATTCAAAATGGTGGATGATTACTTCTCGGACATCGTGAAATTTTTAAGTACAGGAATGGCTCCATCAAACATAAAAATGGAGTAGAATAAACAATTGTTAGTTAAATAATACAATTATCAATATATTGCAGGCAATTTATACAAGTTGGGAGAATACAAAATATTAAGACGATGTATGTTGGAACATGAAATATCTATGATACTAGTAGAAGTGCATGAGAAGATTGCAAGAGGACATTATGCAGGGAAAGAGACTACACAAATGATTTTTTGTGCAGGGTTCTAGTGGCCCACAGTTGTAAAATATGCTAAGGAATATTTCCAGTCATGTGATGTATGTAAAAGAGTGGGAAATCCATCCAGGAGGGATGAAATTCCTTTAAATGGCCCATAGGTTATGTTGCAAGAATTTCATAAATGGGCTAGAGACTTTGTGGGGCCAATCAACCCACACAAAAGGAGATCAAGGGAAATGTACATAATCACTACGATGAAGTATTTGACTAGATGGGAAGAAGCAACACCAACCACATACTGCACCATAGATACTTCTGCGATATTTTTGTTTGTGAATGTAGTGACAGGATTTGGATGTCCACACATATTACTCAATGATCAAGGAACACACTTCCTAAATAAGGAAAATGCAACATTGACTAAGGAGTTTCAAATTCATCATTAGAAGAGTACCCCATATCTTTATTAGGCCAATGGGATAGTGGAAGCTTTAAATAAAATACTGGAGAATGCTTTGTCAAAGATCTGCAATGTAGGGAGAGATGATTGGGACTTAAGAGTTCTTGCATTTTATGGACTTACAGAACTACATGTAAAAAGTTAAAAGGATATATACCTTTTAGGTTGGTCTATCGAAAATAAGTAGTGAAGCCAATGGAGTTTATTTTACCTAGAACGTGCATTGAAAAAATCACTGATCTTTCAAACTCACACGTAATAAAGGAGAGATTGTCATAGTTGGTACAACTTGAGCAAGATCAATTTTTCACAAATTTCGTCAACAAGTTGAGAAGGAAAGAAAGAAGGCACGACATGATCAACACATTAAAAACAAGAAGTTCCAAGTGGGAGAATTAATATTACTTTATGACAATAAGTTTATGCAACATCTAGGGAAGTTTTGAATGCATTGGTTAAGACCCTATGTGATTCCACATGTGACAAAGGTAGGTGTTGCGTAGTTGGAAACCTTGAATGGATAATTCATTGGAGGAATGGTGAATGGAAGTCGTTTGAAACACTATAGAGATGGTTGACAATACGCACAGTAATGTGGACTACGCTAGACCACATGTATTATAGAAACTGTACTATAGTATGAAGGAAAAACACACAAAACATAGAAAAAGTAGAAGAAAGAAGAAAAACAAATAAAATTGGATATAGAAAAAGAAAAATATTATAGAGTACCAAGGAATAAGAAATTGAATAGAAGGAATGATTATTGCACATCATGATGGAAATGCGCCAATTAAGACAATAATACACCAAAGTGAAATATCAAGAAGAAGAAAATGTTGAAGCGAGAATAATTGCGCAATATGGTACTGACAGGACCGTTAAAAGACATTAAAAAAAGAAAATGATGGCTAGAAAGTGGTAGTGATAGGTCATAAAGATGACATATAATATTAGATGGTAAAATTCACCGAAAATTACGACAGATTGGTAGTATGAGGATAAAATCACACAAAGGATTTGGTAATAAAGTCACATTTATTTAACCATTCATTAACCACATTGGTGGATTGGACAAGTGATTTAAGGCATGAAGAGACATGAACAGTTGTAAAAGAAGGCGCAAAAGAAGTTTAGAGTTGCAAAGCGAGAATCATTGTTACTAAGAGTTGAATGCAAGATAGAGTGAGCCATAGCAAATCAGAG
Source organism: Picea mariana (assembly GCA_032191745.1). Classification (NCBI taxonomy): domain Eukaryota; kingdom Viridiplantae; phylum Streptophyta; class Pinopsida; order Pinales; family Pinaceae; genus Picea; species Picea mariana. The sequence goes on along the minus strand of JASDQU011027739.1, from coordinate 23,634 downwards.
TGAACCAGAGTGACTCAGAGCCAAACTACACCCGCTCCAACACACACACAAAGAAACTAAATAAACCTGTCACATGAAGCAATGGCACCGCTGAAGGTCAGAGTTCCATTAACAATGGCACATAAGAAATTGAAATGACCATTAGTTTCACCAGAGGTCTAGGAAACACATGGAGCTTTGTCTTCACAAGCAAGCTTCCACAAGGACAATATCCCACCAAGGAAATACAATGCACCACAAGTCAAAGTACCAAGAGATGGGAAATACTTGATGGAAACATTGTCAATCCCACCTGTTGTAAGTAGTGAAGGGGACATGCTCGACAATTTTACTTCCTTCAAAATTGTACACCAAGATATCATAGACGAGAATAAGTTTCCTAAGTGGGCTAGGGAAAAACACTTGTGCACTAAGAGAATGTCGGGAACATGAGATATAGTGTTGGAAATGCAGGTGTGGGAAATAGGACTCAAGAAATCGGGAATATTGAACCTATTGGATGTTCCACACTTTAGATGCAGCCTACAAATCAATGATTGTGTTGAGTTACTTCTTAGTTGCATCCATGGGGGTACACTAAGACTTGACCCACCGGTGTCAATTGATACTGCATTAATTGTGCAGATCAAAGGGATATAGAAATAAGGAGAGGGTCTGACCACCTTGTTCAACAAACCAAGGGAGAGAGGCCTATAAAAATCCATGAAGGAGAAGTTTCACACATTTAGGGGGAAAGGGGGATTGGATGTCATGAACATCAATGATGACAATGTTTGGTTTGTGATGTAGGTATTGGCCTGCGAATTGTTGCATAAGTGTCGCGGGGAAAAAGTATAGTCCAGAGTGATCACAAATACAGAAAAATGATCAGAAGGGGTCCAAATGAATTGTGCCACCTTATTGTTCAATACATTTTTGACAGACTATATCGAGGCCCAGGAGAAGGGTACAAAATTTCATTATGATTGGATTTTGATTTTGATTGCACTAGTAGGATGGAAGGAACCAAGCTATTAACAACGTATGGGAAAAAGAGGTATAGGTAATATGGCCGTAAGGTATGACAACTTATGGAATATGACAAACAAAAGGAGGCAATAGGACAATAATTTTACATTTTTTGTATAATTTGATAAAACCGAGTATATAATAGAACATACACCATGCATCATAGCTGAGATAGTAGAAACCTACAAGGATGTTCTGTGGTTCAAAGAAGGGATGAAACACATGTACATTCAAGAAAAGAAGGATCATGCGTAGCAGTGGCTTCCAACCAAATACAGGTTGACAACAAAGGATGTATGCTTGATTTCGAATGATTGAGAATATGGGTGGAAATCCATGATAGAAAAAATGAGACACCCGAAAGATGAAGAAGAACAAGACAAGTGGGATGAAGAACTAGATGAGGGGTAGGGGAATGACTAGATCAATGGAGAGGGAAACAAACCTGGACCATCAACAACAAAGGAACAACAAAAATTCCCCACGGAAGGAGTGAAATGAAAGGATAAGGGTAAGGAGCCAACAAGAGATGCATGCAAGAAGATCAAAGTGCATAAGACACCCCCAGTCTAGAAGGTGCAGAATTAGTTTGTGACACTACAACAAATTTTGAGTATAGCCAGAAGAAAATCAGAGCACGGAGTGCGTGGAGAATCAAGCAGAAGTTCGGTAGAGGACGAACATATTGTTCATCCAGTCTTGATTGATCTAGAAGAGTGGCATCATATGTTACAAATAGGGATATATCCAATTGAGTTACCAATGCCCGAACTATAGAAAAAGATGAAGAAAGTGAGCCACTTGAACATATTGGTATCATGGATTCCCATACACTTATTACAAATCTTGAAAATAGGCATTTTGCATGAGATCAAGCTCCGAGGAGATGAAGCACACCGAGAAATGACCAAAGTAATCAATGAAAGTGCTCATGTGCATCAACAATATGACATTGCGCTCCAACAAAAGAGAGAATTTGAAGGCAGAGTGGAGGAAGCAATGGAAGACAAGAACGAGGACAAGGAAAGGTTAAGGAAAGATCTAAAGGAAAAGCATGAAGCTAAGATTATGGCACAGAAGACACAAGCATTCATCCAGAAGTTATACAAGGAAATTAGAGAAGTCTCAATAGTAGTAGAGGATACTATGAAAGAGAAGGTATTGAATATTGGAGAAGTAATCAAATTATTCCAATCGGATATTTTTTATTTTTTAAGTAAAAGAGGAAGTTCCTGCTATATTAATTGGAAAAAATTGCAGTTGTGCTTAGGCTACCATGCGTCCCACCGCTGAAGAGGAAACCAAAATGGTGTCATCCCTTCTTCAAAATAGACAGTTTTACCTCAGTCCTTCCTGAAGGAAATCAGGACTGATGGGATTTCATTGTCTGAACTATGGCTATTGTCTTATAGAAAATAACTGAAAACATGCATAGAACTCTAAAAGTTGAGACTGGAATCTTAATCAAGACCATGGAAATTACCCGATGGCATCATAGGTGGCATCCCCATCCTCAACATTTTTCTTAGCCGGCATTACAAAAAGTTTCTCACAATTTGGGCATCTCCACCCTGTTGGCATGTTGGAGAAGGCATCATAGAGAATATCCAGATGTTGACCCATGAGGATGCCATGGTGGATTTGTCCCGCCATCTGGCCCCGCAGATCAAAAAACAATTCAAGGTGCTTTGGGTGGTAGAAAGGTGGCTGGACACACCACTCATTCTGCATGGAAGAGATGGGAGGTGGCGTGAATACCATGCCACCCTCCCTCATCATGTATCCCTGATTCATTTCCTCGGCCTCGCTTGGAGCCACTTTTCTATGTTGTTCCATGGTTGCTTCCCTGTCGTTGTCCTCCCCCCATTCACTTTCCATGCTATCATCCAAGCTGTTACCAGCTACAAGGATTGTTGTTTGAGAGGCCACCTCTTCCGGTATCTCCTCCCCTATGAAACATGTGGGGAATTCTTCATTTTCTTGTTCACGACCTTTTTGTTTTATAGTGGCAGACATGGGGGCCTCATCTCGAAAATCACTTGGTGGGTTCCAATTGTCAGGCACCGTGAAGAGGAAATTCTCTGGGGGCACTTGAAATGGCTCCTCCGGGATAACTTCTTCAACATAGGCCATTGGCCCCACTGGCATAGCTTCTTCAACAAATGCCTTGGGAAGCGTTCTGAGCATTATCCTTCTGTACGCAATTTGGGTCCTGGCCATGGAGAGCACTTGTTCCATCATTTGGAGCCTCCTCCTTTAGGCAACAAAGGTGTACCAGGAAGTGCCATGACACGAATTCCCCCTTTTGTGTGGCATAAAGGTAAGAAAGTAGGTAGAAAATGTGTAAAGGATGGAGTATTCACTGCTCCAAAGCTCATCATTGCAGAGCTGATGCAGGGTAAGGATAAAATGGAGGAAATCATGGCTCAGACGCAACAAAAGTGGGAGGGACAAAGGGATGTCCAGCTCCATTAAGTCCCCCTCATAAATGAACTGCATCACTGGACTGTTCACGCGAGGGGCGAGTCCTCTTTCAGGTGAGAGGAAGTGGGAGCCAGTTCCCATCCTTAATGATTAGGGGATGGGAGTTGGTTGGCCTCATTTATGGCCAGGCCTAGCTCTGCTCCAAGTTTCTCTTTTGGTTTGCATGGCACCCCATCCAAGGGTAGTAAGTCGATGTTGGCGAGGTCTTGGAAATGTTTCGAGAGATCACTGTACGTGGAATTTTGAGCCTTCCAGTGAGTATGTTCCATATCGGTGTTGATCCCTTCATTTGCTACATAGTTCACTACTTTGTTTTCTTCCCTCCTGACTTGAGAAGGGATAATGATAAGGTTGGGACAGAGGAGTGATCCGAGGTCTTCCAGAATTCCTAAGAGACACCAGCTGGGCGATAATTCTGAAGGATGTTCTCCATGGAGAATTTTGGTTATGAGCTAAATGATAATCTAAGAGTCCCCCTCCACGATGAACCTTTGGTAATGATTATCAACTGCTACCTTGAGGCCTCTTAGTAGACTTATAATTTTATCTACATTGTTTCTATTATCGCTTAGGAAGCCTGCTATGAGGTGAAGCATCTTGCCATTTTAGTTTCTCAGAATTGTCCCGTAACCCATTGGCCCTGGGTTTCCTTTTGAGGTGCCATCAAAATTGATCTTTATGAAGCATGTTGGAGGTGGAGACCAAGTGCTTGGGCTACAAGGAGGGAATCTAACCATAGTCATGGTGGCCTAATTATGCATCCTAAGATTTCAATTTTGAAATATATTCCCCTCTCCTCTGGATTTCATATTAGGTCTTCAGGGGTCCACAACTTACTTTTGATTGTTCACGAATAAATGTCGTTGTTCTTTCCCAAACTGAGGAAGGAGGAGAAGATTTTGAGTGGAAAATCCTTTTGTTTCTTTTCTTCCAGACCTACCAAAGAGTGAAGCCTAGGAGAAGCTGCCAAATATGCTCAAGAATTGGATTGTGAAAAGAGATCAAGGCCCAGTTATCTAAGGTATCCCTGACACTGTTTTTGTTTCGGTTAGAGAAACACATTGTTTGGGATCCTCGGTCCCAAATCTACTGGTTGTAGTGACATATATTGAGAATGTGTTCCATTGTCTCCTCTTGTTGTTGGAAGAGGGTGTAGATTGAAGGGCCTATAAAGCCCCTTTTTCTGAGGTTGTCCCGGGTGAGGATGCGGTTTTCTACAGTGAGCCAGAGAAATGTTGAAACATTCGACTAGAGGGCAGAGTTCCAAATTCTTCTCCAGATGCTCTACTTAGCGTGATGCTGGTAGTTCCCCTGTAGATGGTAAGCTTCCTTGACTTAGAAGTTACCTATTGTAGAGTACCCCCATCTAAGAATGTCTGGACCTTCCCGAATTGGGATTTTCCTGTGGCTTGTGCAGGCTTGCCAGGCCTGGAGATCCACTTTCCCTGAGAGTTGAAGTTCCTCATTTTTTGTCCTCCATTGCTGTCAGGTCATGCTCCTTTCTGTTGGTCTCCATAGATATTTGACCCATTGGAAGGATTCTTGTTGTAGTTCTTTCTTCAGGGGGCTAAGTGCTTCCAAATTGACTAGGGGTGTTTGTTGTTGTTAGGAGTCCTTCCAGAATAATGCACTTTCCCCACTCCTGATTTCCCAGAAGGCATGATTCTGGAATAGAAGGTGATTTTGTCAGGCCATACTCCAGATGTGGGAGCCCTTGATTTGGTCATTGAATTGGATTAACTGATCAACTCAGGTAGTTGGGGCATACTTTTGTTTCCAGAGTTGTGCCCATAGTTCAGAGGGATGCTTGAGCCATTGCCACCACATTTTGGCTCCCATGACTTGATTTAGCTTTCTAAGGTCACAAAGACCTAGGCTGCCTAGATTTTTGGGTTTGTGGAGCTTCTCCCACCTTACCAAAGCCCATTTTTTGTTAGGAGTATGTCCATGCCATAAGAAGTTTTGTTGGAGGCCTCTGATTTCTCTGATAACCGATTTGGGCACTGCTAGGGCAGTGAAGAGGTAGGTAGGCAAGGCTTGAAGGACTTCCTTAAGGAGGACTAGTCGAGCCACAATGTTTAGAGGTCTGAAGGTCCAGTTAGTGAGGCTATGGGATATGGATAGAAGAAAGTTTTCCCAAGAAATAGAGTGTAACCGATTTGGGCACTGCCAGGGCAGTGAAGAGGTAGGTAGGCAAGGCTTGAAGGACTTCCTTAAGGAGGACTAGCCGAGCCACAATGTTTAGAGGTCTGAAGGTCCAGTTAGTGAGCCTATGGGAGATGGATAGAAGAAAGTTGTCCCAAGAAATAGAGTGTGTTGGATCTCCTGTGAGGGGGATGCCTAGGTAGTTGGATGGAAGGGAGCTCTTAGGTATGCCAAGGAGGTGTGAAACATGATTTTGGACAACGATTGACGTATTGAATAAGTAGAGATTCAATTTTTCAAGGTTAAGAGCCATACTTGAAGCTTCCACAAAGTCAGAAAGAATGGAGTTGATCTTGTTGGCTTCATGCGTCGTGGGGGTGTTCATAAGCAGGGTGTCATCAACAAATCAGTTGTGCGAAGGTACAGGTTGTATATTGTAGAGGGGAAGGCTAAGAAGGGATCCTTCGAAGATTGTCGCCTTGATGTAATGTCCAAGTCCTTCCGCTATCAGGACAAAGAGGAAGGAAGAGAGAGGGTCTCCTTGTCTGATGCCTCTGGTGGGGGAGAAGGGTTGGGATGGGACTCCATTGACCAAAATTGAGAAAAGGGGCGAAGAGGTGATCTTGAAGATCCAATTCACCCAAATTTTATCAAATTCAAAGGCTTAGATCATGGAGCGAAGGTATTTCCAACTTAGTCTATTGAAATCTTTTGAAAGGTCGAGTTTGATGAGCATACATGGAGTTTTGGTCGTCTTTGGTGAGTGAATCACCTTGTGATCCAGGATGATGTTGTCCATGATCTAACACCCTTCCACATAGCTATCTTGTTCTTTGGAGATGACAAAGAGAAGGATTGGCTTTAAGTGTGTGTCTATTAGCTTAGTGATTATTTTGTAGATGAAGTTGCAAAGGGAAATTGGCCTGAAATTCTTTGGATGAGTGACTCTCTCCTGTTTCAGGATGAGGGTGAGAAAGGTGTCATTGAGGGCTGAGAGTACCTGGCCCGGGGTTCTATATTCCTCCACAACCTACCAGACCTCTTCCCTTATTAAGTCCCAACAATGATGTAAGAAGTTCGTGGTGAAGCCATCAGGACTTGGTGATTTCCCTGAGGGAATTTCCTTGACTGCATGGTCTACCTCTTCTTGTTTAATGGGTCTCATTAAGGCCTCATTCTGATCTTGAGTAACCAATGAGGGTATATGCATGGTTATTTTATGTATTGCGTCCTCCCTATTCTTGTTGGTTTCTGTGAGAAGTTCTTTGTAGTAGGTGTTCAACTCCTCGGCTATAAGGTTGTGTTCTCTTATAGGATTTCCTTTAGCATCCTCCAGTTTGGTTATCCGATTGATGTATCTATGGTGCACCAGAGTGTGGTGGAAGAACTTTGTGTTCCTCTCGCCCTCTTTGAGCCATTGTACTATGGATTTCTGGCGCCACAAAATTTCTTCTTACTTTTTCTGGTCGTCTAATTCCACTTGGAGTTCCTCCTCTTCTTTCATTAGAGCTGGGGACCTAAATCCAAAGATGAAATTTTTTTGCAAGGCTACCAGTCTTTGTTCAATTTCCTACATGCGTTGGAATATGTTTCCAAAGGTAGTTTTGTTCCAAAGATTCAGGTGTTGATTGAAGTTTTTAAGGCGTTGTTGGAATCTATACATGAAAGTCCCATGATCTATTTCTTCCTTGTCCCACTAGTACTTTGCGAGTTGTTGGAAATCAGGGTGAGAAAGGCATAATTTCTCAAATCGGAAGGGTTTGGGCTTGGGGGTGTCCCCTGTGTCCAGAAAGAAAGAAATGGGCCAGTCATTTGAGCCTGCTTTTGGTAGGATATTGGCTTCCATGGTAGGATCCTCCTCTAAAATGGATTCCTTTATAAGGAACTGGTCTAGATGGAAATCCACTTGTTGGTGACCCGAGCTACGATTGGACAAGGTAAATATCCCATTTTGGGTTTGAATATCAACTAGGTTTAACTGATCAATAAGTGATTTGAACTTACCACTGTCTTACTCCAGCCTCTTGATTCCTCTGGTTTTCTCCTCCAGTGTTAGGATCATATTGAAGTCACCTCCCAGGACCTATTTGGGCGTGTTAAAGGAGCATCGTGATGTGATCAATTCTTTCTAGGAAGATTTCTTTGTCATGTGGTATTTGCGGCCCAGAGACATTAGTGATGGTTCCTTCCTTGGTTGATCTTGTGACCATAAAATGCACCATGAGCATGCCTATGGTGGATAGGATCGACTTAGTGTGACAGTGTTATGGTTCCATAGGATGGCTAGTCCTCCGGAAGAACCCATGGAGCCAGAGTGAATGAAGTCACATCCACGCCAACTTCAGTGAAAGATGGTTTCAACTTCTATTCCCACGCATTTAGTTTCCTGTAGAAGGAGGATATATGGGTTTTCTACCCTAATGCAGTATGGGAGGATCCTCTATTTGGATCTATCGTTGAGTCCTATGATATTCCAGGTGAGTATATTCATCATGAGGAATGGGGAGGTGGGTGGAGGTATCCCTCCGAGAGCCTTTAGATCTATCCTGAGTTGAGCATGAGATTTCCAGCTTCTTTTATTAGCTGTTGGGTTGATTTGTGTCCCCTCCTTTTGTTTTCCCATGGCCCCTACTTTGATTCTGTGCTTGGATCTAAGGCTATGCCCAATTAGGATATTATCTAGCTGTGGCATCGATGAATACTTTGTGGACTTTTCGGAGTTGTTCTACAGGGATGGTTTGTAGATCCTTGCGATTAAGTGCTTCTTCAAGTTTTTCTAGATCTATGTCCTCTAGATATTGGTCATTCAGCTACATCTAGATGTCCCCATTTGTCCTAGGTTTGTGCCTTGGGGTAGCCTCTTGGTTCTGTGTGGGGGAAGGGTCGGCCTGTCCTTTTCCTTTCTCTTGATTTTTTTCTTTGTGTGGGTCTTGGATCTCCTCGTCTTCCAGCAACTGGTTTAGAATGTCATAAGAGTTTTTGTTAGAGATCTTTGGAGCAGTGCCAGGATTATGTTTCCTTGGCGGGTTTTTCTTTTGGCTTGTAACTGTGGTGAATCCATCTTTTTGCTTATTTTCTTGAGCTTTAGGCCCTTGGGCATTAAGGGGGAAATCTCTGAAGAGATGGTCATGCTATTAGCATTTACTGCAATGAAAGGGTATGTGTTCATAGTCTATTGTTTGGCTCCAATCCTCATCTTGGTATTCCAGGATAACATATCTCTGTAGATCTCTCGAGATGTCCATGTAAACAGATATTCGTGCATAGGAGATGTATTTTCTTTGCTTTGTAGCTTTTGATGATTTGACATATCTCCCCACTGTATTCCCTATTCCCATGAGTATCTCTTATGGCCATCATTCTTGGTGTAGGGAGTATAGTCTGATAAACACTTGATCCATTGTGAAGTCCTCCTTTTCTGGGCTAAGGCAGTCTGTCTAGAACCACAAGAAAAGCCCAACTGATTTGTAGAAATATGGCCCATTATCAAATATCCTGTCCTTATCTTCTAGGTTGTGGAGGATGATCGTGAAAAAACCTTTGGAGCTTAGATGAACCTCGTAGTCCCCTTTAGGGTTCCACCAGTGCTTGATCCACCATGTCAGGTCCCGCTCCGACGGACAGAGCCCTAGGAACTTGCTAATTAGGGAATGTTCCATCATAAACTGGGTATGCTCACCGACCCTGGTCGAGCCGATCAGATATCAAGGAGGTTTTTTTATCGTGGAATTTATTTTCTAGGTTCCCATCCACGAGGTGATTTTGGATGGGACGAGCTTGGTTCCACATCCATTTCTTTTCTGAGTCCCCATTCTTTGGAGAGGATCTTCTCTTGTAGATGCGCTAATGAATCAAAGGTAGGTCTCTTATCTCTTGTCTCGGCCCTGTCATTGGAGGTAACATTGTTGTATGAGGGGGGTTCGCCCCCCNAGACTCATCGCTTCTTCTCAGTCTACAGTATCTAACCGTACCCATGTGGTGCAGATGGAAGGATCTACAACAGGTAAGTCAGTTCATGCAACAATTATAGAAGAGGCGTTGCAACGCTCTAAGGTTCCAAAAATATCCCATGTGCAATTTTTCCCACCTTATGCAATCTTACACAGAGGGCCTTTTTCCATTTCCCTATGTAGACTTGAAGTCCCTTTTTGAAAATCCCAAAAATAAAAACATGATGCTTCCAATCAAATATTAATAACTTACAGTTGCAAAATATGCTAAGAACACCACCGGAGGTATGAGAAAGATGAGAAATAATGACGATGGCAGTCATATCCAACATTAAGAAAGTGGAGGAAGAATACACGAAAGTATGCGAGGAAAGCACAAAAATATGGATGGATCTGGTAGAATATCCAAAGATGAAGGCCATGGAGGCCAAATTAAGGGAAGCATAGGAAAAGGCCCATAAATTGTCAGAGGCTATAAACACCCTTCCACCGACATAATGGATGACAACCATTTTGGCACATAGGCAATCTTATATGGAAGGGGAACAAACGAGGGATTCATATAAGATCCTTCAATAGCACATAGGACCATTTTAGGAAGAAGCATTGAGAGTGGTAGGCGAATTGGCCATTGCAGAGGGAAAGGTGAAACGAGTAGCACTTGAAATAGAGGACAAGATTACGTCCTTGATTGGGAAATATGTGTCCTAGATTGTTGAAATAGAAGCAACAATAATCAGCAAAGTTGAGGTAGCTAAGGAAGCCTCTCAAAATTTTATCAAAGCATCATGGAGAAAGAAACAAGCCTAAGAGGCTCGACATGAGCCATGTGTGAGTGTTGGGGGCCTGTTGAATAGGCATTTTGGAAATAATATACATATAAATACTAAGTGTAGAGGATGTGTGCAAAAGAAGAAGGAAGACTC
>JASDQU011027738.1:50169-68391 GCA_032191745.1 Picea mariana | reverse complement strand
GAGTATAATTCAAATAATATTTTTGTGGGTTTAGGTTGTAATACAAAATTATATATCCCTTTGTATAGTGGGGTACTATTTTATAAAACCACTTAAAAATTCAAGAAATGCATGCATAATTTGAAAAGCAATTACTTATGCATTCCATCCTTTTGGAAATTACACGATATGAAAAATTGGTAAAGGAGGTAAAGTTCAAATCCCCGTTAAACCATTGGTAGGAAGCAAATGTATGTATAGACTACCCTTTCAAATAATATAATAATTAAGAAATAATGGGTATTATAAACTCATACAGGTTGAAAATTAGGGAAGGACTACAACTTGGCACCAATGATAATTATCTTGGGAAGAGCTAGGATTTGAGGAAGAATATGTAGATTTATGAAATACGTACATACACATCCTTAAAGACTACAATAATAGACTCAAATATGAGGAGGACCATTTGATTTTGTCGCTGCATTTTGTTTGATATTTAGTTTCTATAATAGGCTACAAAGAATTGGTAGAGGGAGGAAGAGAAGACCATCTTTTTTTGTTGTAGAAAATAATTTGGAAATCAAAATGTCCTACAAAAAACAAAATCTTTTTGTGATTATTTCTATACAATAAGGAACCTAGATGGTAGGTATTTCAAAAAAGGAATTTTATTGGGCCAAGATGGTGGAGTCAATGCCATCATGTAGAATAAATTATATATCATATCATCTTGGAATTTCCATTTACCAAGGAGGTATGGAAAGAGGTAGAAACGATGATGTGGATAAGGAAATCTGGGGAAGGTAAAAGTATTGAAGAGGATTTTAAAACATGTTGTTCTAGAAAGGAGGCACTCAAGATCATAGCATTACTACGCAACACATCTTGGGGAGTATGGCTTGCTAGAATCCTAAAGTTTTTTGAAGATAAACAAAAATTTCCTCTCAAAAGTGCATTTTAGTCTATAAATATTTTAAATGTCTACACATGGCTATAGGAAAAATCATTATCTCATCCTCATTATAAAGAGGTAATAAATAGAGATATTCCTTCAACATTTTTTTATGTTGCACCATAGAGGAACCATTAAGGGAGGATTATGAGGAATTATATACTTATATTGAAATCATAACATCTCCTTCAAAGATGGAATTGGTTAGGAATCAAAAACTGGTTATGAGGCTTGCACGAGAGTTTGGTGTAACTCAACTAAAAATGTTTGGTTACTAAATGTTGGTTATTTAATGGATGTTAAAATAATTTTTCTATGTAATTTCACCTTACATTCTCTATATGATGAATTTATTAATATTCTCACAACATTTTCATATGTATCTTTATCTCATTTATAGGGACAAAAATAGACGTGTAGATGGGCTCTTAAATGCTAGAATAGACAATCAACTGAATACAACCATATATCTTGAACCTTGATTTTAAGATATTTTACTCTCTATTTACATTTTGTTTATTGATAAAACAATGTATTTTTTTAAGACTAAATATTGAATGGATGATGTAATGCTATGCTTATCAGTTTCATTTTTTGAGGAAAGAGTATAGTTGTAACAACCTATATGCAATATACATTTTACTGGAGTCATGGATAGGAATTTTGTAACATCCCCCAACTCAACAAGAGAACCTTCCTTGTGAAAGAATACACATAAAAACAAAATTTGCATCTTGTCTGTTTGTTGTAGCTTATACGTTATGATTTAATTCATGTTTTAAAACAAGTTACAATATCCATAATTAAATGCATATACAACACTCTGAATGATCTTGAATTTATCCAATAAATCATTCACAAGAAAAACAAACCATTCATATACATAGAGTTAAGAATAACAATTAAACTCATGAAATAAATTAGAATAGATAAACACTTATATTATAAAATAATTTTGCAACTAGATGATTACGAAGGATATTCCACCCTACCGTAGACCTGGTGTTCTAAATATCAATCAAAATTCACCCCTGATTCTAGGCTATGAATTAACAAGAAAAGGGTTCCTCTCACGGTCCACTCACAACTCACTATCACACAACCCACTAGTTTCCTCCTACAACTATCCCCAATTTCCTCTAGCTCTCTTCCTCTTGACCTGCTCAACCAAAGGAATGTACCACTTCATTTCTCTCAATCCATAGGGTGTACCATTCATTTATCAGGCTCTCTCTGTCTTAGGTAACTAAGAATCTCTCTTTTGGGAAGTAAAGGGAACTCACTGCCAGGAAAAATACCAGCAACCAACATCAAGGCTTGTTGTTACAATGAAACTCAATCAGGAATTCACTCTTTAGGCTTGACAACCTGGTTCTTCATTTTCAAGCTCCAATATGCTTAAGCATGCTCCATAATTTTCCCATTCCTTTTGTTCAATATTTGGTTCTCTCTTTTATTTGTTCTCCTTGTTGTTCATGTGAAAATTGAATGTGTAATAATTGCACGCAACCCCCATACGAATTTCCTCTATTTTCCAAATACAATTGACTACTCACTCTACCCAATGTCGATTGCTTCTTCCCAATTATTTTCAATAACTACAGGAAGTGACTCTCACACCCACCCTCTTATGTGAGTTAAATGATTGGCCTCTCATACACTCAAACATAAATTAAGAAGTTATCCCCAATGATAATAAAATTTAGGAAATTGGGTTGAATTAACAACCAGAATTAATTTTACCCTTAGACCCCTATTAGACACTCTCTTATCTTGTGTAAAAATCAACTTCCATATCTATTCATATTCCCAGAAGTTGGTATCACATTATATTTATTAAAATCAGAAAACTCATTTTGCATATTACATTGCTTAGCCACAACCTCATTCATAGCTACATTATGCATTAATTTATAATGTGGAGTATAGTGGGGATGTTACATTCCCCCTCCCCTACAATTGTGCATCATACTCAATGTAGAGCACCATGCTGAAATACATAAATAAATTTACATCATAATATTAAAAAAATAAAACAAAAATACGAAATCGTTACCCTCCAATAGCAGTGCCAACCATAATATCTCATTCTTATAAACATGTCGACCCAAGGAATGTGCCCCCTTCACTTTCCTCAACAAATCATGTTGCACCATTATTTTATCAAAGCTATCAATGAAAGTGACCTAGAATTTATGAGATGTGGTTCTGAAAACTGGTTTCCCAAAAATGGAGACATGTATTTTTCAACTTTTATTGTCCTCAAAATTGGCCAAAAATTATGAGTATTCTTCCCACATAGTTTCTTCATGTTCCCATGTGGAATATTCAAGACCATAGTATGTCCATTGAAACTTTACCATCCCTATGTCTTTCTTTCATATCACTTTGACTTTCCGATCCAAGATGCATTCTGGTTCCACCTGGAAATCCCCTTCATTTTCCACCTAGATGAAAATTCAATCTATTATGTGGTTAGGGTCAGACACATATTTCCTTAATAATGGTACATGAAAAAAAATGATGCACTCTCATGGATGTAGACAATGCTAGGATGTATGCAAATGACCCTATCTTCTCTAATATTTCAAAAGAACCAAAATATATTGTCGCCAACTTTAGGAAGCAATCTAGTCTTTTCAAACTTATTTTCATTTTCATATTAATAAATACATGTTCTCCCACTTTAAAATCTATGAAAAGTATTTTTTTTCTATATAAATTTTCTACCTATCCTAGGAAGCCTTTAAATTATTCCTAAAAAAATTCATCTGCACTTCCATTTCCTTTAACAAATTTGGTCCATTGATACCTTTATCTATTGGGTTATCTGAGTTCACTGGTGTGTTACATTTTTTGTCATACAAAGCTTCAAAATGACTCATTTTTAATGAGACAAGATACCCATTATTATAATAAAAATACACTAAGTGGATATGGTATTCTCATTTTGATGGTTTATCCATCACATGCATCCTGATCATGTTTTCAATTATCCTATTGGTCCTCTCTATTTTTCCATATGACTATGGGTGATAAGTTGTACTAAGATTCAAATTTATCCCAAAGCATTGAACAAACCTTATCGTAATCTGGATCTAAACTTGGAATATTTATTTGAAACTATTGTCTTAGGAACTCCATGTATCCTCGCAACTTCCTTCATGTAAACATCTACAATATTTTTGGCCTTATGTTTTGTCTTTGTGGGAATAAAATGTGTTTCCTTAGTCAATTTTTCCACCACCACCATGATGGAAACATGTTGCTTCATTATTCTGGGAATATTTGTAATAAAATATACAGTGACTACTTCCCACTTTCATTCTAGAATGAGAAATGGTTGTAGTAGCTCCGCTAGATGTGTGTGCTATGTCTTTACCTTCTAGCACTCTAGACACTAGGATATGTAGTTAGCCACTTATTTCTTCATTCCTAGCCAAAAGTATTGACTCCTTACAATTGTAATGGATTTTTGATATCTTGGATGTCCAACATATGACACATTGTGGATTTCTCTCAACACTATATTTTTCATCTCCATGGAATTTGTCACATACACCTTGCCTTTATACAAAAGGATTATATTGTCTTTCAATTCATAATTTTTAAATTTCTATTGTAAATTACCTTGTTGTAAGTTTTTCTTCATTTGCAAGTAATGTTGATATGAATTTTCTACTTCAAGAATTTTTTCTTTTAAATATGTCTCATACATCCTCATGGATGAAACATGCATTTCATTAGCTCTTATATTGAGTGCATCAACCACTTGATTTTCATTGCCTTTGATATGTTTAATTTCAAAGTCATACTCACTAAGAAATTCCATCCATCTAGTTTTATTGGAATTTAATGTTGTCTATCCAAAGAAATTTTTAGGACCATAATGGTATGCTCTTATCTCATATATCTTCCCTGTGAGGYAGTGTCTCCACATTTTTAATGCATGTATGATGGTTTATAACTCTGAATGATATGTGGCATAGCTTCTCTTGTTCTCTTTTAATTTCCATGACTCATAGAATATCACATAATCCTTTTGACTGAGATCTCCATCAAGCCCTTCCTTGCATGCATCCGTGAACACCACAAAGTCTTCTTCCATATCTGAAATATTCGATATGGTCACACTTGTCAAAATATCTTTTAACAACTGAAAACTTTCATCACATTTTGGAGTCCATTCAAATTTCCCTCCCTTATTTTGCAAAGAGGTTATTGGCCTTGCAATCTTTGAAAACCCCCTTATGAATATTTGGTAACAACCCACAAGAGCCACAAATAATCTTACTTCTATCACATTTCTTGGCATTGGCCATCCTCTAATGGCCTCTATCTTCTCGGGTTGAACGGCTATCCCATATGCTGAAATAATATTACCCAAGTAGTGAATATCATTTTGATAAAATATGTAGTTATTTAGCTCATAATACAATTTATGCTCCCATAAAACCTTTATCACCATTTGTAAATGCTTCTCGTGTTCCTCCTCACACATAGAGTAGATGAGTATATCATCTAATAAAATAATCACAAACTTGTCCAGGTACTCCCTCAACACTCCATTCATTAGAAACATAAAAACAACTAGGCAATTTGACAACCCAAATGGAACTACCATGAATTTATAATCCCAATAACTTGTTATAAATGTTTTTTTGTTGATATCGTATTCTTTTATTCTCAGTTGATGATAACCTAATCTTGAGTCAATCTTGGAAAACATCCTTGCACCTTTCAGTTGATCAAATAGATCATAAATCCTTGGTAAAGAATATTTTTTATTTATAGTGACCTTATTCAAATGTTTGAAATCAATACAAATCCCTAAGGTTCCATCCTTTTCCTTTGTAAAATAACAAGGGATCACCAAAGTGACACACTTGGGTGTATATACTCCCTTTTCAAAAGTTCTTCAAGTTGCATCTGCAACTCTTTCAATTTTGGAGTGCCCAATTTGAAAGGTGTCTTGGACATTCGGACAACTCCCAACACCAAATCAATAAAGAAATTGATATCCCTCTTGGGTGGAAATCCTGGGATTTTCACAAACATCCTCAAAATCCTTTAAGATTGGGTGGTATCCAACACTTTCCACTTTATGACTAGATTCCTCTTCCATATGGGCTACAAAAATTTGACATCCTTTCTTGAAGCTCTTTTTCAGATACATCGTTGAAATTTCTCTAACAGAAATATCTCTTGGAATTCCTTGAATTTTTCCTTGTTTTAATTTCTCATTAAGATAGGTTATTGTCTTGTTTTAAGACTCTAGGACAACCCGATGTTTTCCCAACTAATCCATGCCAATTAGACAGTCATATGAACCCAAAGATATGATGTTCACCTCTACCTTTGTGTTGAGAACATTCATTTCTATTGGGAAATCTTTAACCGACTCATTTATCTTTCTCTTATCCCTTGTGGCTAATTGAAATAATCAATATTTGTTATGCTTATTCCTTCACAAGTGAAATATTTCAATAATATTAGAGTTTATATAACTATGGCTATCTAGAAAATCAATTAAAATTGTTATAGGATGATTTTTTATCTTACCTTCCACCTCAATCATGGGGGATTGATATTTTTCTGTCAGGTTGTCCAAGATTACATAAATCATTATCATGCTTCCTCCCATGTCTTCCATTATTTCATACTCCTAAATGTTGTCAAAAATCCTAATTATTTCACCTTTTTGAGGGCAGACCCTATATAGGTGATTCCCCTCACATGCCCAACATTGTATAGGTTTCTACAATGTCCTTTTCCCAAATGAATCTGTTGTCTTGTGATCAATTTGGGATGACATTCCTTGTTGAATTTCTTGGGATTTTTTCTTGGAAAGGGGTGTCTTAAAACCTTTCTACCTTTTCTCCTTCTTACCCTTCATCTTGTGATTCCAAGTCTTTTGAAATACTAAAATTCCTCTTCTCTGCTCATAAATATGCTTTTCTCTCCTTATGGTCCCCTCCAAAGTCTTATGATTATCATATTGTATTTCGTCACTATAGAAAGAGGGTATCCAACTGAGAAACCTTTGGATTTTGAATTTGTCATCGTTAATGAAGTCCACATGCTTCATCATCTCAAAGAACCTCTTCTCATATTCATCCATTGACATGGTTCCTAACTTGAGTTCAAATAAATATTCCATATTCCTCTCATACTAATGCTCAAAAAAATATATAGCTTGGAAATATCCTTTGAACTGCCTCCATGAGACCCTCTTCTCATCAAGATGCTTATATTTCTTAAGTTGATCCCACCACATGGTTTCCTTTCCTTGTAAGTGGTAGGTGGAAATTATTGTGTCTACCCTTGATGGATAATCATTCAACTCAAAATATATCTTCATTTCCAACAACAAGACCTCATCCTCTTCTCACTTCCTATGTTCACCATTAAAAATTGGTGGCTTGATCTTCCTGAGTTCACCTTGCAATATATCTCCTTCAGTCCTTCTCTTCTATCTCTTGATAGGATATACACATGGAATTCTCTCTAGACTTGATCTTGCATGAGATATCCGAGTGTATTTCTCTAGGAATGATGACGCCAGCTCCTACTCCTTGACTTCCTGTCATTCTCATGCTCATGCCTTCTGCTATGGAATTTGGATGCTTGCAGTAGTTTAACAATATATTCTTTCTTCGTTCCATAGTCATTATTTTATTTCTTCTACAACATGTTCAATCTATGAAGTATTACCTTCATAATATTATCATGATATTGCATATAACTATGCCCTTCTTTCTACAGGCTTCTCATAGTTACATGCTCTTTCATGTCTCTTCTTCCATTAGACAAGGTCTCATCATTTACAATGTTGACACGCAAATGTCCAACTTCCTCGTCATGAATATAGGAACCTTGAGAATATTCCATGCATGTAGTTACCATATAGGAAACCAAACTTCCTTCTTGGACCTCTAAATTCTACAGAAAATGTGCACGCAAACAATTTTTTGTTAGATAAAAATAAATACGTACATAACTTTCGAAGACAATGCATAATTTTTTCTTCCTTTTAATACCACCAATCATCTTTTTTTGAATTGAATGCAAATTTTACTGCTCAAATTAATTTTCTATATTAATTTATGGATTCTCCTCCTCAAGACTTTTCCATCAACTACTCATTTTCCCAATTATGAGTTCAAAGTAGAAAGGAATTTGTATTGCGCTTATATCCATAACTGTAGGAATTGGATCCAAACTCTTTTTAGTCCGTTTTCATCAATGAACCCCTGACATATATGAAGTAATGTGTTTTGTTTTACAAATTATTACCTCTATAATAAAATAGATTTAATAGATATGTCTATTTCTTTTTTAGAAATGTTTCTAGTTATGGTCTTTGAAAGTTTTGACCATTTTCCCTTTTTCAACCTTGCATACTACATCTTCTCTCTTTCCTTCCCAACACATTTTTCATGTACCCTGAATTCAAATCTAGTTCCATTGATGACTTCTACAGTCCATGATGTTTCCATAGATTTCTCCTAGTCCCCAAACTAACTGATGGGATAGGCATTATGCCCTCTAAAAGAAATTTGGTGCTGAATTTTACCCTTTACTATTTAGGTTGTAACTTCTTCATACAAGATCAATTTTGCGCTTATAATAATTCATTCGAAAGCTCTACTTGATATCTTTCATTTTAGAAGTAGAAACATTGTGTCCTAGAAGTACACACAATTGTGTGAAAATTTAATTTTCCAAAGACGTTGTTTAGGTACTCAAAAATTCCTTGAAATTTTGTCACCTTCAAAAAACATAAAATTTTCCGATAATTTGATTGTTTATTGATGAACATGGAACTAATTTTTGGATCTTAGCCATCAGGCCACTTGGCACACTAGATAGATAGGCACAAGGGAAAGCACCTTCCTTAGTAATCATTGAATTTATATTCCACATAGGTCTGATATATCGGCCCACTAGGAACACTAGGTCACCAAGGCAACGACCCATGCAGAAACTACACTCAACTTCTATCCATCTCTCCTAGATAGTTCTGGTCCGATCCGATCCACTGGGTCATCGAGGCACTATGCCACCAGACTATCTTCCATACTACAACTCACGACCATTGCCACACTAGGCTACTGACCCACCGAGATACTTGCCTTTCCTATTGTTGAACTTACATTTGATCTGAGTCTAATCCACCCTATTGTTGGGCATACTAGGTCACCAGGGCACCAACCTACTAGGCCACCAAGACACATTGTGAACCAACTCCCTAACAAATCCAATACAATATGGTCCACCTAGTTACTGACCTACTGTCCCACTAGTCCCCTAACCCACCACACACAACTTCAACCAATTTATCTATGATTCCACATCAAGACACTAGCCCATCAGTCCACTAGCTTATCGATCCACCAGGGCACCAAACAATCTCATGCACACTTCCAACCAAATATTCCTTACTTCGATCCACCGAGCCACCATCCTATCAAGGCAGTAGGACACCAACTGTCATGTGCAAACCCACCAAATAACTCTCATCCAATCCATCAATACTAGTTACCTTAGCCAAACTTTATGTTGTGTGCGAGCTCCACAGGGTTCTATGGTTCTTCGGGCTTCACACATCGAGTAAATAAGATTTTCATTTTGTTTATAATCCATTCACTCAAACTCCTCCCCATACATGTGGGAATAATAAATAACAAACATTGCACATCAATGACTGTGAATCCTCGTGGGGTTGAATTTCCATTTGTTGAGTGATGATATTTATAAGGGCATAGCTTCTGATTTGGTTTTCCAAATCAAGCAAGTGATGGCTCATTGAAAATAAAGGGCCATGGATAATTTCTTGTACATTTTTTCCATGGAATCTTCCAAGGCTGAACAACCATGTTTAACCACAAAAATTCTCCTCCAATACTTCCCCATAGAAAAATAATTCTTTTTCCCAAAAGAAAAAGCTAATCTAACAAATTCTTTGGTCATGTAGTAGGCTCTTGCAGGTCAGTGTTGCAACCTTAAGCTATGATACCATAATGTAGCGTGCCTTGGCTAAACCAAGGAACCTTACATTCAAAATAATGCACATAAAAATGAAATTTTCTACTAACTTGTTTGTTGTAGTTTACCAGTTACGATTTAATTCACATTTTAAGCCATATTTTGATACCCACAATTAAATTCATATGCAACACTCTAAATGATCTTTAATGCAACAAATAAATCATTCACAACAAGAATAAATCATTCACATACATAGAGTTAAGCACAACAATTAAACTCATGAAAAAACTCAGAATAGATACAGACTTATCTTTGAAAATTCTTGTTGCAACAAGCTTCTTGTGAMTTACGTTCAATCCAACCATAGACCTGTTGTTCTAAATCTCAACAACAATTCACCTGCAAGTTGAGGTTTGGGTGCCTCTCACAATTCACTCACAACTCATTAGGACACAAGCCGCTAGTTTTCTACTAAAACTATCCCAAATTTCCTCCATCTCTCTTCCTATTGACCCTCCCAACCCAAAGATTGTACCCCTTCACTACTCTCAATTCATGAGGAATACCATTTCTTTATCAGGGTCTCTCTGGATCAAGTAACTAGGAATGTCCTTGTTTGGAACTCAAGGGAACTCACTCCAAGGAAAACTACCAATAACCAACACAAACCTTTATTTTTATAGTGAAAATCACTCAGGAGTTCACTCTTCAAGGCTAACAACCTATTTCTTCATTTTCCATCTCCAATACACTCCAAAAATGATCCAACATGATCTAGAATTTTCCCAACCCTATTTTTCAATAGTTGGTGCTCTCTTTTCCCTTCTCTCCTTATTGTTCATGTCACAATTGAAAGTGTAAACATTTCTTGTAACACCCATACAAATTTCCTCTATTTTCCAAAGACAATTGAATTCTCATTCTACACAATGTTTATTGCTTCTTCCCCATGCTTTCTGTTGCAAACGTCGCCTTCGCAACCGTTCACTCCCACCAGGACCTTCTTTCGCACAGGCCCGAAGAGTCAAAGAACTCTTCCAACTCCTCTCGGGAGTTCTCACTGCCCACAGTAACTCCTCGGCGATCTCCCCTTCGCTTATTGGGGAATCGGGTTCCGCGATATCACGAAACTCGTTGGCACGTTCTAGTGCMAATCAAAACTCTGAACCCCAACCTCCGATGGTCAAAGGTCAATGCTTCCGTATATCGAGGTTTTKCCTATCGGGAAATCGACACCTTTAGTGTCGCGATTCACTTGCCCACAATCTCCGAACTYCGAACTTCGATGCACGTGTGCTATCCTCYGGTCACGTCACCTCTCCTTGCATATATCGGGGATAGTGTGATCGCGATTCTGCCGTTCACAATCCCTTTGCAATGGAAAGTACCGAATGCCGAACCCCGATCTTCCGGGATCTCGGGCCACCTCTCCACCAAGCGATCGACGGCTCCGATTAAATCGGGAAATCGCCACTCGCGATTTCAATGAGTGTGAATCTCACCTCGTCAAACGCTGAAGTTCGAACCCGATGGGATTTTGTCCTCCCCTCCTGCGCCTAAAGACTAAAACTTGTGCAGTTTTTCCAAGATCCAATGGTCAGCGGGATTTCACGATTCTCCCCTGTGAATCCCTAGCCGTCAATTCTCCTCCTTGGAGATTTCCTTCGCTCCGACCTCCTTCCTGTTGAACCTCCTCCTAGGTCCGTCTCCTCAGTATCAAAAGGGACTATCCCTCTTGAGCTTGTCAATTTTGACCCCTTCAGGGATTTGGGCACACTGCCTGTGCTCGACTTTCAACAAATCTCAAATTGTTGAACCCTTCAGACTCTACGCACCTCCTGCAGCATGAGTTGTCGATGCTCTTGCATCATACTCCTCGGCTTGAAAGATTTCATGGGCTCCTGTCCATGAGCTCTGGCACGGTCTGTCCATGCTTCTGTATTACTGCTTCTGTCTCCTAGTTGGCATCCTCCACTGGGTGATTCTTCAATTTTACCAGGTACTCAAAATACTTCTTTCGCTTGGTCTTCTTTCCCATTCGCTTGCCTAGTATGCACTCCATATGTGCTTTCTCGACCACTGGTAATTGTTTCTGCCACTGGATTACTAGTCCTTCAGTTCCAGTCTCTGCTTCCCTAGCTCTGTACGGGTATAAATCCAAAATATTGAATATCGGAGATATCCCGATGCCCTCTGGCAACTCTATTTCATAAGCATTCTCCCCAAATTTCTTTAGGACTTTGCATGGCCCAATTTTCTTCATCTTGAGCTTATTGTATGTTCCCCTTGGGAACCTTTCCTTCCTCAAGTGCGCCAGAACCATATCACCAACTTCAAACTGGAGTTGTCTCTTTCGCTGATCGGCTCTACACTTGTACTCCTGATTTGAGTCTTGCAATCACTGCTTCACCTTGCTATGAAGTTCTCTCATTGCTTCAGTGAACCCTTCTGTGCTAGCACTGCTAGTTGTAGCCTTTCCTGACTCCCTAAGCTTAGAAACTCCCCTCGACTGTGTCCCATACAAAATCTGAAATGGGCTTCTTCCTATACTCCTGTTCATAGAGTCATTGTAAGCAAATTCTGCATGTGGTAATATCTGGTCCCAACTACTATGGTGCTCTGTCACCAAGCTTCTCAACAAGTCTCCCAGGCTTCGGTTCACTACCTCAGTTTGCCCATCCGTCTGCAGATGGTAAGCTGAACTAAATGCCAAATTAGTCCCTAGCTTCTTCCACAGCGTCCTCCAAAAATGACCTATGAATTTTGTATCCCGATCCGAGACTATGCTTCTCGGCAATCCATGCAGTCTGACGATTTCTCTAAAAAACAAGTTTGCGATGTGGATCGCATCGTTGGTCTTTTGACATGGTATAAAATGTGCCATCTTCGAGAACCTATCTACCACCACAAAGATGGAATCAACCCCTCTCTGCGTTCTTGGCAATCCCAACACAAAATCCATGCTAATCGCCTCCCATGGCCTCTCAGGTATGGGCAACGACTGATAATACCCTGCATTTTGAGTGCGGCCCTTCGAATGTTGAAAAATCCTGCATCTGTCAACAAATCTTTTAACATCTGTTCGCATACCCGGCCAAAAATACAATTCTCTCAATTTCACGAATGTCTTGTCATGTCCAAAATGACCTGCTAATCCGCTGCTTTGTTTTTCCTTCACCAAATTCTCCCTCATGGAGCAATTCGGAATGCACAGCTGATTGCCTCTGAACAACAATCCCTCTTGGATCATGCAATCTATCCACGGGATTCGATCCCTGAGAACTGGATTCTCAGTTACTTCGTAAGCTTCCCCGAAGTCTACATCTCTTGTGTACATGTCCTTCAGATTTTCAAAACCCAAGGTCTTGACTCTGAATTCCTGCAGCAACAAACATTTCCTGCTCAAAGCATCAGCCACTTTGTTAGCAGTCCCTGAAATGTGTTTTATCACAAATGTGAAATTCTGCATGTACTCTACCCATTTCGCATGCTTTTGGTTCAACTTCTCTTGTTGAATTACAAACTACAATGCATGATTGTCACTGTACAGAACAAATTCCTTGGGTATCAAGTAGTGCCTCCACTTCTTCAATGCTTGTATGATGGCATAAAACTCCTTATCATATGTGGAGTATTTCAGCTTTGCGTTGTCCAGCTTCTCGCTGAAATATGCAACAGAACTGTCATCCTGACTCAAGACCCCTCCAACAGCATACCCACTGGCATCACATTTCACCTGAAATGTCTTCTGAAAATCAGGCAACACCAGAATTGGTTGCTCTGTTATCTTTCGCTTCAACAGATTGAATCTTTTCTCATCCTCTGTTGTCCAATGGAAAACTTTATGGCGCTTCTTCACCGTGTCCATCATTGCGGTGCTAATTCCACTAAAGTTCTGAATGAATTTTCTGTAGAAACTAGCCAATCCATGAAAACTCCTCAGTTCGAAAACATTTCGGGGTGATGGCCAATTCTTTATCACTTCCACTTTTTCAGTATCCATCATCAATTCATTCGCTGATATGACAAAACCCAAATAAATGAGCTCTATTTTCATGAAGGAACACTTCTTCATGTTGACCAACAACTTCTCCTGCTGTAGTCTTCTCATTACAATAGCCAAATGCCTCAAATGCTCAGCCTTGGTCTTACTGTAGATCAGTATGTCGTCCAGATATACCACAACAAATTTCCCTATGAATTCCCACAAGACTTCATTCATCAGTCTCACAAACATGCTCGGCGCGTTTGTCAAGCCAAACGGCATG
This sequence comes from Picea mariana, assembly GCA_032191745.1. Classification (NCBI taxonomy): domain Eukaryota; kingdom Viridiplantae; phylum Streptophyta; class Pinopsida; order Pinales; family Pinaceae; genus Picea; species Picea mariana. The sequence continues at coordinate 54,198 of JASDQU011027738.1, read as the reverse complement.
ACCAACCATTCGTACAAACCCTCGTTTGTTTTGAATGTTGTCTTCCATTCATCTCCTTCCCTCATGCGAATCTGATGATATCCGCTCTTGAGATCAATTTTCGAAAAATAATTTTCCCCACTCAGGCAATCCATCACATCATCCATTCTCGATAGTGGAAATCTGTACCTGATGGTTATTTTATTTATCGCTTTGGAGTCTGTACACATCCTCCAGCCTCCATCCTTCTTCGGACTCAATACTGTCGGAACCGCACACGGACTAAGGCTCTCCCTGACCAGTCCTTTATCCAGCAAATCCTGCACCTGCCTTTTGACCTCCTCATTCTCCCTAGGTGTCAACCTGTACGCAGCCTTATTCGGCAAACTTGCTCCGAGTATGAGGTCAATGTGGTGACTCACACTCCTCAACGGTGGCAACGAACGAGGTAGTTCGTCCATGATGATATCAGCGAACTCTCCCAGCAGTTCCTGAATCTATTCTAGCAAGTCGTCCACTCTTGTGCTATTCAGGACAATCCTCGGTTTCCTAACCACAAAGAATTGTGGATCCTCTTTCTTCTCCATCTCTGTGAGAAGTTCCTTCCCACTCATGAGAAGTATTGTGCTGCTTACTTCCGGCTTCACTTCTTTATCTTTTATCGGAAGCAATCTATGTGTTCTCCCATCCTTCTCCAAAATGTATGTGTTCATCCTTCCGTCATGAATCACATTTCTGTCATACTGCCATGGTCTACCCAACAATATATGACATACATCCATTGGAATAACATCACACAGAATCTCATCATGATAATTCCCTATCTTAAATTTAACTAAGCATTGTTTCGTAACACTTACCCGGTGTCCTTTCTGTAACCACGAGACCTTATAGGGACTCGGGTGCTTAGTTGTTTCCAGCTCCAGCTTTTCCACCATCTGGGTCGAAACGAGATTATCGGTGCTCCCACTATCAATTATGACCTTTCATTTCCTGTCCTTGGCTGTGCAAGCTGTCCTGAACAGTCTGCTCCTCTGCACTGAGCTTTCCACCTCTTTCTCAGGTGTCAAAAGGATTTTATGCATCCCAAGTGATCTTCCGCTGTCTGCATCTTCGTTCTCAGCATCACGCCTCTGTGCCTCAGTGATGTGAGTTTCTCCTCGGTCCAGTTTCTTGTCTGGACAATCAACGGCTTTATGTCTGTCCTTTCCACATGTAAAGCATGTGATGATTCCTCCTCGGCCTCTTCCCCTACCTCGGGTACGAGGAAATGTGTTGGCATCAGCATAACCACCATCACGCTCTGTATGTTTCCTCCTCGGCTCAGCATATTGCTGCCTCTACTGTGAGGTTCCACCTCTTTCAACTTTACCTCGAGGTCTCTTCCATTCCTCCTTGGGCTTCTGGAATTTTTCTTGGGCAACCGCCTTGCCTCTGGGCTGACTCCTGCCTCGCCCTTGCTGTCCCTACTTACGGCTCAGCTTCTCCTCGGCTTTCAGATCCATCTGGTACGCATCCTCAACTGTTCAGATGGTAGCCATGCTCAATTCATCCCGAAGGTCATACCTCAGACCATTCAGGTACCTCGCCACCTTCTCATCATCGCTCTCCTGATGACCCGCTCGAATGTTGAGTTTGTAGAATTCTTCGGTGTACTCCTTCACCGTCCTCATCTTCTGTCTCAGGTTCTGCATTTGACTAAACAGAGTGATCTGATAATCTCTGGGGATGAATTTCACTTTCATCTTTGCAATCATCCTATCCCAGCTCTTGATTTTCTGTTTTCCTTTGCAGCGCCTATCAGCCTGCAACTCATCCCACCATAAGGCTGCATGTCCTTTCAATTTTGTAACAGCATGCCTTACCTTCTTGTCCTCTTCGATGTCCTCATAATCGAAGTAGGTGTCGAGTGCTCGGATCCAATCCAGCAATTCTTCTGCATCCAGGCTTCCCTCATAAGCTGGAATGTCCATCTTGGTCTTTGAGCTCATTCTAGAAATGGCTCTGATCAACCGCTCGATTGAAGCATCTTCTGCTGTGACTTCCTCTTCGTGTCCGGCTTCGTCTTCCACCTCGAAATCACTGAAATCTCTAGCGCCAGCTCCATGTCTCTGCGCTGTCTCCATCTCCTCAAGCCTTTCTCAGAGATATCTCATCTGGCGCTCTATTTCTGGATTCCCTGTCGGCCTTCCTCTCCTTCGAGCATCCCTGTCCTCACGATCAGGTGACTGCCTTTCTCTTCTAGGTGGCATGGTGAAATCTGCTTCTCTCTGCTACCGGAACAAAGAGAACTCTTCTCTGGCTCTGATATCACCTGTTGCAAACTTCGCCTTCGCAACCGTTCGCTCCCACCAGGACCTTCTTTCGCACAGTCCCGAAGAGTCAAAGAACTCTTCCAACTCCTCTCGGGAGTTCTCACTACCCACAGTAACTCCTCGGCGATATCCCCTTCGCTTATCGGGGAATTGGGTTTCGCGATATCGCGAAACTCGTTGGCACGTTCTCGTGCAAATCAAAACTACGAACCCCGACCTCTGATGGTCAAATATCAACGCTTCCGTATATCGGGGTTTTCCCTATCAACAAATCGTCACCTTTAGTGTCGCGATTCACTTGCCCACAATCTCCGAACTCTAAACTCCGATGCATGTGTGCTATCCTCCRGTCACGTCACCTCTCCCTCCGTATATCGGGGATCGCATGATCGCGATTCTATCGTGCACAATCCCTTTGCAATGGAAAGTCCCGAATGACGAACCCCAATCTTYCGGGATCTCGTGCCACCTGTCCACCAAGCGATCGACGGCTCCGATTAAATTGGGAAATCGCCACTCGCGATTTCAATGAGTGTGACTCTCACCTCGTCAAACGCTGAAGTTTTAACCCGATGGGCTTTTGTCCTCCCCTCGTSCGCCTAAAGACTAAACCWCGCGCAGTTTTTCCAAGATCCAATGGTCAGTGGGATTTCGCGATTCTCCCGTGCGAATACCTGGCCGTCAATTCTCCTCCTTGGAGATTTCCTTCGCTCCAATCTCCTTCCTGTTGAACCTCCTCCTGGGTCCGTCTCCTCAGTATCAAAAGGGACTATCCCTCCTGAGCTTGTCAATTTTGACCACTTTAGGGATTTGGGCACACTGCCTGCGCTCGACTTTCAACAACTCTCAAATTGTTGAACCCTTCAAACTCTGCGCACCTCCTGCAACAACAGACCTTAAATCTCTCCTCAGAATCGCAACCTGAGTCTTCTCCTAGCCTGTGTGCACCTTGCACGGCTCTATTTCCAAATCTGCACTCCTGGGAATTTAGAACAAAATCTTCCTCTATCTGAACCCTGTGGTCACGCACTCCTTGCAAACAAATTCTACTGCACTCTATGCAGGAATCTCTGGTTCAGACTTAGAGAAACAATTGAAACTAATTTCCTATTCTCACAGATTTCAATTCAACTATGAAATCACATACACAACATATCAAAGCATATGCATGACAGAAAACAAACATCCATGAGCATGATATCAACACAGAGAAACAACACAAACCATGGAATTGAATCAAAGTCCTTCTTCTGTTAATTCAATCTGTACATGGGTGTTCTCCACAAGTTCTCTGCTCTGCTCTACTTGCTCTTGATGATAACGTTACAATGTACAAAGGAGGGTGTCTATATTCCGTTTCCCTCTCTAATTCTAACACTATCAAATCTACAATCAAATCTACAGTTAAATTCTATCTAACAACATTAAAACTATTAAATGCCTCAGCTACCTAAGGACGTGAGCTTATCCACTCAAGGTCCATTTACATTACAAGTGCGCTTCTTTATGAATGCCTTTATTTAAAGGGCGGCACAACAACTTTCCAAGCAATTCAAAAATATATGTGTTGGCGTTGTCCAGCTGTTTCTTCTCTCTGTGCTGGCTCGCTTGATGAATTGTCGATGCTCCTGCATCACTTTCCAATAACTATGGGATGTGACTCTCACACCCACCATCTTAGATGTTTATTATAAAGATAGGGGATTCATTTCGCTACTGAATTCCATGGGCATAC
>JASDQU011027738.1:14024-50069 GCA_032191745.1 Picea mariana | reverse complement strand
TCCTTATGGACAAGTGGGTGTGTAAATTTGGGCTTACAAGTCATCTCATAAGAGATAAGTGGTGACCATTTAGACCTTTTTGTACTTGACGATTTTGTTTTATTGTTACCAAGATCACCTTTGTGGTTTCATTGTCTTTTCCTTGTTGTTCACCTAATTTTTCCTATTCTTGTTCTACATCATGTTTGCATTGGGTTTTGTTTAGTGTTTGGTATTATTTCCTTGTGTGATGCCTTGGAAACCCCATATTTTTGCATGGGGTATTCACTCAATGAACTTGTGACATAATGCAATCTTTTGTGAGATATTAAACAATACCCCTAATTTCACTAGATATTGATAAATACCTCCCCAAATCCTTTTGTTTAACTCCCCTGCCAATACATTTTTACAATAAAAAAAACCCATTTTTACTAGTGATCCCTTAATTTTGCCAAATACGCCTTTTTATACCCCTCAATACCTATAAAGCCCCCATGCTTTACATCCACCACCAATACCTACAGTATATTGACTCTATTTTTCATAATTAATAAATTGCCTTTATGAATGAACACGATAAGATATTGGTCAATAAGGCCAAGCCCCCATGTATTTTTGGTACGCATAAGAATACTGGCTCATTTATTCTACGTTGTCCATCTCAAGCAAGGGGAAAAACCTAATCGGATTTGGTGTCTTGACTCCATTATGCATGGGCCACCATGGTAATTTGAGCTGGCAAGTCATCTCATAAAAGTTAAGTGGGAATCCTCTCTAAACTTGACATTTTTTTTTTTCATTTTACCAAGCACTCCCTTGTGGTTTACTTTTCTCCAAATTGTTGTTTTCTAGTGTATTCCTCTTCTCACTCCACATGGTGTTTTACTCGTGTTTCATTTAGTGTTTCATATTCTTTTCTTCTGACTTGTCTCGGAAATTTCGGTAGGTTTAAGGATGATGGCTCCTTTATTCCATGCCACTCATATCAAGGAAAAGTGAAACCCAAATTATTTTTGGTCTTCTTAATTATTACTTGTGCATGGGTAGGCATGCTAATTTGGGCTTGTCAATCAATGATCTCAAAAGAGGTAAGTGGTGACCACTTAGACCTCTCCCTACCTGATTTTTTTTTCCTTTTACCAGGAACACCCTTGTGGTTTCATTGCATCTGTATGATTGTTTTTCTTTGTCTCACTCCTCTCATGGTGTTTTCCTTGTGTTTCATTTAGTGTTTAGTCTTCTTTCCTTATGGATTGTATTGATAACCCCATATTTTTGGTAGGTGTAAGGATGGTGAGTTTTTTATTCCATCCCACTTATCTTGGGGAAGAGGAAAAGCCAAATTTTGTTTGTTCTCCACATTTATTTCTTATGTATGGGTTTCCATTACTATTTTGGATTCCAAGTCATTTCTACAAATCTAAATGAGTTGACTACATAGAATTCTCCCTACTTGAAAATTTCGTTTTCTTTTACCTGAATCTTAAACCTTGTGGAACTTCACCACTATAACTCTTATTATTTAAAACCCTTATTTGGTAACCCACATGTTAGTTTTTAATTGTGATATGATAGCTTAATTACTTATTCAACTAAATATTGTATATGTATCTAATTGATGTTGGTTATTTCATGTAGATATTTATCTAGAGAAGGGGTATTCTCTTTGAAAGATATGGATCTCTAAACTGTCTTGATCTCCTACTCCCAAAAATCCTAGAGTTTTTCGTCGTCTGAACCGCAAGAGGATACATATGTGTTACACACATTTTTTTTATTGAGCTGAAGATACACATGAACTATTGTAGTGATGAAAATATTTTCTTTTACTTTCACAAGGAGCCCAAATTCCAACGATGTCGTTTGACCAACACTTGCCAATACTTTTGCATGAAAACAATTACACACATATGCTACCTTCTTCCCCATGGTCTAGGTTTAATATGCCAAATAACCACTCTAGGTTAAAGGGGAAAACCACATAGTCCATAATATAGGTTTAACACACACACAAGTAGAAAGGATAAATAATGGTTCCACACATGTGTCCTTCCTAAGAATACTCCTAGCTTTGAATCTTTTTCCACATCATCAATCATTAAGGAAGTTGTATAATAGTCTCCATGTGTGAGTTGATAGAGTAGAATCTTTCTAAATAATATCCATATATGGGATTTAAGAATGTAAGGGTAATTTTTTTAATGATGACGATTACTTCATGTAAGAGCATCTATGAAAGGACTAAGTATGCATAGTATAGGAGGATTTGAAAGGGAAGTCCAATGAAAGTTTATATTTACAAAGTTCAAATGTACAAGAGGTTAGGCATATATGATATATGTGAGAGGAGAACATGATAGAGAAATGCATAAGAATCATAGAAAACAAAAATATATTCCATGAAGTGTGTTTCATTAGAGAGGTTGATGCAATGTTCATGGAAGGGTAAGTGTAACGTATAAGGAGAGGAATACGATTATTGCCATTATGGTGAACAACCGAAGAAGGAAACATGTCGAAAAATATTACAATGGTGACACTTGGGGAGAAAATTGAACTGTCAATGAGGGAGATGAAAATAGCTATTGGTTGGGAATAAATAGGATGATAATCTAGAGAAATAATTTAGCTAGTTCATATTCATAAATGATTATAGCATTGGTAAAGTTAATTGATGGGACATGCTAGATGAACCATGTCCCAAAGATGAAATGCCTTGGTAAAGTTTATTAATGGGACATACTAGATAATGTGTTGAAATCTATTATGGGACATACGAGATGAAGTGGCTTGGATTAATGCTTGACAAAAATTCATTTTCTCATAACCAAGTAAGTTGACTCATGTAAAGCTTATTTTATTATCATTCTTTTGTTTAATGTGAAAATACTGTAACTTTTTTCTCTATTTTAAGTTATATCAATACTTTGATTGAGATATTTCCTGAAGCATTTTTATTACATTTTCATTATGATACCTCAATCAAGGTATTTCCTTAATTGAGTGTTCTATGTTAACCCAATGATACATTGATAAAGTGTTTGTATTTTGAAATTTTATTTAAGTACTCAATCATGCTTTAAATAAACTCTTAATTTGGCTATAAAGCTCAATGGGTTGAAAAACTAGAAATCTTAGCTCCTTTCTATATGATTTTCCACAAATGCAAATTTCAAAKGGTGAAACCCCTGAGTCTTTATCATCTTAGGTGGTGGAGTTGATTTCAATGGATTCATCATTAAATCCTCGATCCAATGGTTTAGCACTTTTGATTTTGATGCTATTTTTTTTTTTGTTTTTCTAAAACTTATGCTTAAATTTGTTTGTTGTGCTCAAAGAAAATTTAGTAGCATAAAAGCTACATAACCAAAAAATTATAAAAGATATGTAGACATGTGAATACTTCTTCTTTGAAAGGGTATTTCTTGTTTTTCATTTTACTTAAACAAGAGAATGAAATTGTTGGCAACATAAAGGTTTATAAACTATGATTTAAATATTAATTTCTCACCTTCCAAAAATAATAACTCCAAACCAAAAGAAACAAAAAAAGAAGAAAACACTAGTACATTATGTGTAAGTCATGCTTGTATATATGACTTTTGAAAATTCTACATTGAAAACTGAAATATGTGTTGAGAATAAAAGTCACTTGTCAACTTTTTTTAAAATTTGCAAAGACAAGAATTTAATTAAATGTAAATTTAACATATTAAATAACATCAATATTGGTTGAAAAAATATTGTTAAAGAAACATTATAATTCCCTACAAATTGTTTTCTATTTCAAGTCATGATAATTTATACCATAAATCAATTTAATCATTCCCAACACAGTATTTTTTTTTATTGCACATCAAAATTTACAGTTTATTTTATTCTGCCAAAAAAAAATTTATTCTACCAAAAAAATAAATCAAAGATTATTTGTATATAGATCAATCCAATAACTTCCATACTATGCTCATTCTAATGGGGTCCTCTAACTCCCATACTATGCTTATTCTAAAGGGGTCCTTGCCTACGTAACAATCTCATTTTAAGTATCTCCCCAGGGATAGTTTAAATGAAGATTCTATAAGAACCTATCGAAAATGGCCTTATTAATTCTTACATGTGGCTTGAATTCTGAGGGTTTTATGCATGACTTAAGGACACCTTGTACATATTGGCATCTGAACATTTTCACGATAAACTGAATCCTTGAAACTTATGTTATTGCATTTCGAAGTAGCGAAATGGTACACCTCAATCTTTTTAGCGAATTTGGTAATAAAAATAATTTATCAGAAAATAAAAACTTATGTATGGCATTATTTTGGTAAGAAAAATAATTTATCAGGAAATAAAAACTTATATCATGGCATTTGGACGTAGAGAAATGGTACACCTCATAAACATTTGGTAAGAAAAATAATTTATCAGAAAATAAAAATATATTTAGTGCATAATAAAAATATCACACTTTTTAATTTTATCAAATTAAAAAAAAAATAATTGCAAAGGGTTATAAGTATTAAACTAAGGACTGAAAAAATTGAACAATTGATTAAGGTTTTTAGAAGCATGGTTCTCTATATTTATGTAAGTGAAGTTTGAGAGGATCATAGTAGTCTTCAAACTTAAGCGTACCTATGGTCCATAAGTGAAGTTTGAGAGGATCATAGTAGTCTTCAAACTTAAGCGTACCTATGGTCCATAACAGGTAGTTCTGTTAATTATTTTCCACTTTCTATGTTTGTACTTTTCACTCAACTTATTGGGAAACTAAAGCAATGAGATTCATTTGAGATATGAAAATCGAAATCAAAATTTCAATCCGTGTATTGCAAAAAGATTTGAAAGTTGTAACATCACTAGTTTGTGATGAAACCAGTGAATTTGAAGACACATTCTTGGGTGGTGTATTTCACATTCAACAAATTTGTAATCAGTTTTGTTTGGAACAATATTTAGAGTTCATTTGTAAACAATTATGAATATTTCATTAAAATAGTTTATCATACTCAGATTTTTTAATAGTAGTTTAATGATAATATCTATAGAAATAATTGAATTTAAAAAATGAAAAAACAAGCAAATGAATTTGCTATCTCTTTTCTTGATTAAATAACAATACAAAGAAAGAGGGATTCACTCTCAAGTTGTTTTTGACACTATGGCTTGAATAACTACTACAAAATCTTCTTTCTCCTCTATTATGCTCTCAAATTCCACTCTTAGATTATATGCTCAACTATGGAACAAGTACAATGCAAAAAAAATGGAAACCCCTATTTTCCTAGTAGACTAGTATTTAACATAGCCTCATAGTCATCTAGGGTTAGGGTTTTTACATGCCTCAATGGTCAATTAATGTTAGGGTTTTTAACCCTCTACAATCTTATTTAGAGTCCCACCTCACTAGCCCCATATGTGTGAGTAATGGCAGTTGAAGTGGTATCCACTTAGTACCATGGTGGTCAACAAGATAGGAACTTTTGAAAAGATCTTACTGTATAGAACAAGGTCGAAGAATGACAGCTATGCTCATAAAGTTTTGAACTCAAAAAGTGTCCAAAGTGAGACCTACTCCAAAAAAACCAAGATACATTTGGAATCATACCTCCCCATTGATGGAACATTTTGGTCCTCAAAATATTCTAAAGATGGGAAATTTTCCTCTACCTTCCTTCTCCATGGAATACCATTTTGCCTTGCCTCTAAGTTGTCATTTCAACCAGATGTCCCAAAGATCACGATGCCTCTTTCGCATAGTTATGTAGTTGCTAAGTCCACTATGTTTTTCACTTTCTTCATCCAAAATAGAAGACTGGTACACTTTCTTATTTTCCACTTTCACTATTAACTTTTGGATTTTCCACTTTCACTATTGAGTAAATTAAATTAAATATTTGTGGARTAAACTAACTCTATATACATTATCATCCATCCTCTCCAATACTTCAAAAGTAAAACACCCTAGAGCTTTGATCATCCTATTAGGACCATGTAGCCTTTCTTACACCATCTCTTAAAGCTACAGCTCCACTTCCAGTTCGAGACATTTCAACAATCAAACCATARATAAATTTGTAASAWGCCCCAGATTCAAGGGGAAGTCATCMAAAGCTCAATGCAAAATACTATGTAAACCAGATTCAATGGGAGGTCATCSAAATCTCAATGCAAAATACTWTGTAAACCAAGACAASACTTTCATCAAACGCGGTGCCTAAACCAAAACAGTTATTTGAACAATCAAAACAGAGATTAATTTACAACAAGCTACCCGGATTCCACGGAAGGTCATCTAGAGTTCAATCCAAAATACTATATAAACCAAGACGAGATTTTCATCAAACTCGGTGCCTAAATCGACACGAAATCACCTACTATGACCATCATAATGCTCAGAAAACTCAAGCAAACTTGCAGAACTGCAGCTTGAATCTATCCGAAGGTATTCCATAAACGTCTCCTAATCCCATTTTGCAACTTAATTACCCTCGCCATTGTCATAAGAGTAAGGTTGTGAGTTTTTCGTTGATCTTGGTAGGCACTTGAAACAATAGAAGTCATTAACATAATGAAACTTCTTGCTCGGTCACTTCTTCAGTGGCATTAACACTTCCTGTCAACAAACTTGACCCTTGCACACCGCGACCATTAATCTTCCTGTTAGCGACCTTGCAGATTATAAAAATTTTACAAAGTCAGGACAGGCATCTGTACGAATCTCTCTGCTTCCAATCTACTGTCAGAAGACACAGGCACTTTTAAAGCAGCAATGGACAAAACTTTCTCTGCCAAATGGAAGATTTGGATAGCCGTCATGTTGCTCGGGACAACTTTATTGGCTGTTGTTACCACTCAACCAGGTGATTGAACGTTATCATTTTAACTCATTGCTCATCTATTGTTAATATTTGGTTTACAGGATGTTTTATTAACTCATTGTTGGCGTTGTAGTGGGATTTTTGAGTATCGACTGCGGTGGGAAAGCAAATCACACAGACGAAAACAATATAACATGGGTAACTGATGCTAATTACATAGACGTCGGGCAGACAGCGAAGATAGGGGACGCAATTGAACTAGGTTCTGGTTCTTATTCCCAAAATCTGAGGTTTTTCCCAAAGCCTCTCAACAAGTCCTGCTATCAGCTGCCTGTGACCCCCGATGTGCCTCACCTCTTAAGACTATGGTTTGCCGTTGGATGTAGCAGTGCATTCGAACTATTTCCAAGCTTCTCTTACTCTATTGAGACACTGGGTATGTTGTATATGAAAAACATTACACCCACACAGCGATAAACACCAGACAATTTTGAATGAATCTTGGTTAGTTCTGGCACACTGCTGTGTGTTTGCTTGATCAGAACCTCGGAGACTGATGATCCCTTTATCAATGCTATCGAGTTGAGGACCCTCCGAGATGGCATGTATGCAGAGGCTAAGCCAGGAACAATGTTGATATTAAGAAACAGAGTTAATTGTGGAGTTGGGTAAGCATCTTGAACTTTATATGTTTTACCTACGGAAATTGACCTATTAGATATAAATTTCAGGCTTCCCAGCTTAGTCAGAAATTAGACGTGGTTGAGTTTATTCAACAAAGAGACACTTTCTACAACTTACATATTAAGTTCTTATTTTTAAGTGTGCAGCTTAATATATTCTTATTTGAAACTGTACAATTGTAACTCTTCGTTCATCTATCTATCTTTAATTGAACTGTTTTAATTAAGGAAAATATATCTGGTTTTAAGTTTATTGGTAACTTTTCATCCATTCACACATATAACTTAACTTCTTATTTATAAGTGTACAACTTATTGTAACTTTAATAAATCTCGTTGAGTCATCGAATAGCTTCAGAGTATAAAGTTATGATAATTTATTTTCTGTTAGTAAATTAACTGAATAGCTTTGAATGGTCAATGACGCAGGTATCCTCAGGACAACTTCGACCACCTCTGGGTATTAGATAATGGAACGATACATCATGTACGGCCTATAAGTACGGAAGAGCGGATTTTAACGAACAATACCGAAGACCTTCCTCCAATGATGGTCATGCAAACGGCGTGGGTTATAGAACATCTTTTTACATCATCATCTCAAGGGAACAAAGCATGGGAAAGGATCAAACAATTACTGACGCTGTATTTTGCAGAGATCGAGATGCTGAATATGTCTGAATCTAGATCCTTTTACATAATGACAAATAAAGAAAGGCGGTTTGAAAAAATAAAGAAAGGCGGTTTGACGCTGTATTCTGCCGTGGAGCGAAGATTCCTATTAAATAACGTGTATATCCTTGAATTTGTGAAGGCCAAAAACTCCACCCGTCTTCCGATAGTCAACGCTGCTGAGTTGTTTTATTTCGCTGATACTGAACCGGCAACACATTCACAAGATAGTAAGTACCCCTATTATAATTCATTGTGCAATCAAGAAGTTACTGAATTGATATCATAATTTATTGTCTAACCAAGTAGTTCGTAAATTGCAGTTGAAGCTCTTGATGTTATCAAAACGCGGTTTAACATGAAAAAATGGATTTCCGATCCTTGCTATTTAATTCCATGGGGAGGAATTGGCTGTGATAACAGATCTTCGGAAGTAAGAGTTTCCGAAATGTAAGTTTCTTTCTTGGATTTGTTGAAAATTTAAAACTATATCTGAATTGCAAAAGTGACAAGACGTATACGCAAAATTGTAAGAGCTTATGATAACTTCGTGTTGCCAGCAATTTGTCGGGGAGAAATCTTACAATAACTCTCCAGTTCCATTCTTCATTTCATGGTGCGACTAATAGTGGTAATAACCCATTCCCGTTGAACTTGGCAGGTCTCTTGAAAATAATCATCTGATGGGACCCTTGCCAAATTTTTCGAGTTTAACCATGTTGGAGAGACTGTAAGTTTTTTCTCAAAGTAAAAATTTCAGTGTCTTCTAGTATTGAGCTTATTCATGATTCATCGTCACCTTGCAAAAAAATGTAGCAACCATTTACTTCGCTTTTTGTGCAGATAGCAAAAAATGTAGCAACAACAGCCTGAATGGCAGCGTTCCAGACTGGTTATCAGGACTCAAAAAGCTCAAAGAGTTGTATGTTTCCGTCTCTTCTCCTTTTTCTCTTGTTCCCGTTACAGTTGATTTATACTATGTTTCGCATTTTTGGGTTATTTTACAGGTTTATACATAACAATAATGTCAGTGGCGTAATTCCTGCGCAACTTCTCCTCAATCGTTCATTGAAACTCATGTAAACATATCCTGTTTCATATTGCTTCTATTTATTTCAAGATTTTGAAGTTCAATATTTTAAGATTGTGTATATTAGCATTGCTAGATACAATAATATGAGGCCTAAGTAATCATCATCGGAAGGCTCTTTCTTTGGTGTGTTGCAGTCGCTCTGGGAATCCCTACCTATGTGTGCATAAGGGGGATTGCATCCTTCCGAATTCAAATAAAAACAAAAGGAGGATTGTCCTTGGGATAACCCTAGGAGGAATTCTAGTCATCGCTGTAGCATTGATAGTGGGGATTGTTGTCTATCGCAAGAAATTCAGAAGGAAAGAGGGTGTGGTTGACAAAAGCAGTGGTATGAAAACAAACCAAAACATCTGGAAATACAATGATTTTGAGAAAATATTTTATTTTTAAAAATAGCTTGATAAAATTGATAGAAAATTTAAGTTTACTAAATATAGTCATTTTTTGAAATATCTTGATACAATTGATAGAAATATTTTTGAAATATCCTGCAGCAAGTAATAGAAAATATGAGAAACATATTACACACAAAGAATGTGTAATAAAATACTATCTATTTTTATTAATTAGCAAGGTTATTTATAAACTAATTAACTAATCTCATCTATTGATTTAGATAATAAAGACTCTCTGTTAGACAGTGTCTATCCCAAAAATGTTCATATCTTTTTGTGAGTCAAATATTATATATTTTTATTAATTATCAAGGATATTTATAAACTAATCTCATCCATATTGATAATAAGGAATCTCTGTTATACAATGTCTATCTCCTTCAGAATGTTCATATAATTTATAACAAATTTATCTTCTTAATTTATAACAAATTTATCTTCTTATCAATAACTTAATGTAGTTTAACTTTATTTTGTTTTAAAACTTTGTGTTTTTATAGGTATCTTTCCAATTCAACAACTCAATAAGTCATGATTTAAATATCAATAATCTGATTTTCAAAAATATCCTAATTGAGTAATTTTACCGACAATGAAAGGATTGCAGAATACTCAATGACAATGGTTCTAAAAGCAGCAAAGTCTCGTGCGTTCACTCTAGATGAGGTGAAGGTTGCCACAGAAGACTTTAGTAAGAAGATTGGACAAGGGGGATTTGGATCGGTGTTCTTTGGTAAATTCCCTGAAGGAAAGGAAATAGCTGTTAAAGTGCTTTCCTTGTCCTCTAAACAAGGAGTTCAAGAGTTTCTAAACGAGGTAATTTTAAGATTTTTAAATCATTGAATTTGAATTTTTAATTTAATGTATATATATATGTACTTATATCTTACAAAGAAGAAATCATGCCAACATCCTTTTAGACAGCAATATGAATGGAAAATTGGCAGATTTTGGTCTGTCAAGAATGACAATGGATGGAGAGGACTCTCATGTCACGACTACTGTGAAGGGAACCCCAGGATACCTGGATCCATGTCACGACTACTGTGAAGGGAACCCCAGGATACCTGGATCCAGAGTATATGCACTTTCTTTGCAATACTGGAATGCAATCAATTAGCACATGGCAATTTCATTTTGGTTTCCTAACTTGTCTTGTAATGCTTTCACAGGTATTATAACACACGAATGTTGACAGATAAAAGTGATGCGTATAGTTTTGGCGTGGTTTTACTAGAAATAATATGTGGTAAAAAACCCATAGATCTAAGCGTAGAGGAAGTAAACCTCATTCGCTGGGTAATGGCTCTGATCGAAAATCCTGAATATGCAACAGAACTGACATTAGAATATCTTGTATTTTGTGGTGCCTCTTCTTCCACTGCCTAAAAATAACTGCCATATTTATATTGATAGGTGACACGGTATGTCGAGAGAGCTGGAAATTCCCCCGGCCTACTGGCAGAAATCATAGACAAAAGGTTGGAAGGAAATTATTCCATGGAATCCATCACTCGTATTGTCAATGTAGCGATTAGATCTGTTCATGCTCAACCGTCATCTAGGCCCAGCGTGAGTGAGGTGGTAGCGGAGCTGAAAGAGGCTATCAAACTGCTGGAGGACAACGCTTCTACTTCAATTTCAGGACAAAGTAAAGATTTGCAGGCCGGCCCGATAATGGACTGGGGTGATGACAGCTCCAACCTTTTGAAAGAGGGACGATAAGTTCAATCGTGTATGCTGTGTAATAACTCCAATCAACACTCATAAAGATAAAATAGTTTCAAATCCACGTTAAAAACAAAATATTATAATTTAGTAACTTGCTAGAGATAATTTTAATAACTTAATTTTAAAAATATATTGCTAGAGATAATTTATAATCCACGCTAAAAATATCTTGCTAGAGATAATTTTAATAACTTAATTTTATAAGAACCTATCCAAAATGGCCCATTAATCATTACGTGCGACTTGAATTCTCATCATTTTAATCATACGGAAAGGACACCTTGTACATATTGATATATGTTATGGAAATTTCTATGAAATTTTTTTAAAGCACCATAATTTAAGAATTGTATTAGAACACAAAATATAGTTGAGTATAAATTTGACGTAATCCCTAAAAACTTGTGTGGCTCTAAAGATTATTAAATATAATATTTAATAGTTAGTTGGAAGTAATGAAATGGTACACCTCATAAAATTTTAGCCATTAATTACAATGTAAAATAAAATACAATGTGTTTACTACATAATACAAATCAATTTGAAGGGTTTCGTAAGCTTTGAAAAATCAAACACAATGAGGTATATAGAGAATATAAATGGAAATTAACCATAAACAAGAGATCACATTGAAAAATATGTAAATATTCTATTGTATATTGATTACATGAAGAAGAATACAATGTTCACTTTCCTCTTAACCTGGGGTGATTTTCCACTAAGCAAATCTCCAAATACAAAACACAATATAGACATTCCAAATTCTCACATCTCTTTAAATAGATTTTCCATAGAAAAACCCCTTACTACTTGTGGTCCCTTCACTAATGGGTACCAACTACATAGTGGACCTTGTAAAGTGGACCCTTTTAGATTAAGTAAGTATCCACTATTATCCAATGGGTGTTATTCAAAGAGGATGCTTGCATACAACAATTAACTAACTCCTAGGTAGCCTAAAGTAGGAAGTTTAGGGTAGGACCTTAACATGCTCTCCCCTTTTGAAATAAGCATTGTCCTCAAGGATTAAGATAAGAAAATTGTTGCAAGATCATGGTTATTTACCAAGTTACATATTTAGTTGGCATGTCTTTCCACTCGATCCATACTTCACTTATCAAGCTCTAGTGAAATTAACGCTCTTTAGTATACAATACAACTTCTAGTTGAATCCAAATTGATCTTTCTTCATCAAGCTCATGTAATCTTGTTTGTACATTTCACTTTGATCCCAAGACCTTATTTAAATAGGACACATGAAATACTGAATGAATCCCTGAGTGGGTTAGAAGATACAATTTGTAGGCCATTTATCTAATGTATCGGATGATCTCATAGGGTTCATAGAACTTGGATGTTAATTTTTAAGGTGTTTTGTCTTTGAGTGATGTTTTTTTATAGGATTGAAGGTGGAGAAACACATGGCCCCTTGTTGTAAAATAATGTTTAGAGTGATGAAAAGCCAATTGTTGCTTCATTCTATTTTTATCCATAGCTAAATTTTCATTTCGGATGTGGAGAATGGATTCTGTACTGTGGAGTGTGTGATCCACTACCTGAAACTTTAAAACACTTAGTAAATATGAGGTGGCTGACAATGGTTTTTGGCCACAAACTACTTTATATGCGATCATTTTGGTAGCTCCATGATAAGAGGTATTGTATGACCATTCTGTGAAGGGAAGCCATTTTACCCATTAGTGTGGTTTTTCTAAAGAAATTCTTATTATTGGCCAATTCCAAATGCACCTCTTAGTAATTCTTTCGATGGTCCCAGTTCCAGTTCGTTCCTTTACCAACCCCATGTTTCTACACATTTGTTAACCAATTTAGTTTGACCATCAATTTTGGGGCTGATATGCAATCCTCATTTTTAGTTGGGTACCCTATAGTTTAAACAAATCCTTCCAAAATTTGATTGTGAAGGTAAGGTCCCAATCCAATAAAATGGACGTGAGCATGCTATGTAATTTGAAAAAAATGATCACGAAAGACTTGGACAACTAAAGAGGGGGTGAGAGGATGTGATAGGGAATATAAAAGAACATATTTGGATAGATGGTTGACTACCACCATGATCATGGATTTTTTTCCCACCCTAAAAAGTCACACTATAAAATCCATAACAATATTGGCTTGGTATATGTGTGTTGGGAACAATAGCACTTTCAATCCCCCTAATATATTTATTATCTCCCCTTTGTTTCTTTCAAAAGTGTCACATGTTGCGACAAAATACTAGATGTTATTTTTCATACCCTCCCAAAAGAACATGATTTTATTTTGTTCATATGTCTTATGAAATGTATAGTGATCGCCTATAGGTGATGAATGAAATTGCTCTAATATCATTTTCTTTAAGGAAGAATTATTTACTAGAAAAATGAGCCCTTTATATCACAATGTATCTTTCTACGATGTATAACCATTAGTGGGGTTGATGTCTTCCTAAAGCTCGTGGATGACATGAATGATAGTGTCATTTTCCACCCATTTTTTACGGGCTTCCTCAAGCCAACCTAGAATGGGTAAAATAAGGTGAAGAGGGATCCATCCTCAAATTTCCGAGATACGTGTAAATTGATGGAGGTGTGTAACACTTTCATGACAATCTGATCTCCAAAATTCTGAAAGACAATTTTTTGGCCTAACTAATATTTTCTTTCGGCCAAAAGATATTTTTTTCGATCGAAATATTTTTCGACCGAAAACTTGAATGTCAAATCGAATGGAACAATGACACCACCCTCGATTCTCGTGTAGAATTTTAGTCAGATGGATTTTTTTCATCTGACAATATATTTTCGGCTGTAAGATATTCCGGCCCAAAAGATATTTTAGCCCAAAGAATATTTCGTTCGAAAAAATATTTCGGCCAAAATAGTTTTTCGACTAAAAGATCATTTCTACTAAAAATCTCTTTCTACCGGAAAACGATTTATATATTCATCGCACATCATGATTGTTACATTTTTCAGCTCTTGGCAATTGTGAGAGTGTCAGTGAGTGAGCTATTGGCGACTAAGTTATTGATGATTGTGAGCTCTTGACGATTGTGAGCTATTGGCAAGTGTTAGAGTGTTAGTGAGTGAGCTATTGGCCACTGTGAGCTCTTGGAATGAACGCCATGTTGGTGGGAGGTCATGTGGGCATTCATGTTGGCTGGCTATCCTGTGGGTGATCAGAGGGAAGGTTTTTAACTTCAGTTTCAAATTTAATTTTAAATTGTGTAAATTTTAATTTTAATTTTTAATTATGATTTTTATGTATTATTTCATTTTGTAGCTTTAAAGTTTAACTTTAATTTAAATTGTAATTTTAAATTATAAGTCACAGTCCCGTGGACTGTGACATGGCTGTGGGGGGTGAGCCCTGTGGCCAAGTCGTGGGCATGCCAACGGCTTGGAAACAGGGTTGGCCCCCCACGGCCAAGTCATAGTCCCGTGGACTGTGACTTAGATGTGGGGGGTGAGCCCTGTGGCAAAGTTGTTGGCATGCCCATGGCTTGGTCACAGGGCTGGCCGCCTACGGCCAAGTCACAGTCCTGTGCCAAGATTTGAATTTTCTTAAACGCTAAACTATATTGAATAACAATCATCTCAATTTACTAATAACCAAAATGGTGGATTTAGGAAATCGATAAGCATCGACATAAAACCTGTGTAATTTTTTATAATATGATTCTAGGAAAGTCAAAACTCAAGAGCATTCCAAGAACAAACTAAAATCTCTGTCTTTTTTTTTTATAATATGATTCCGGTAATGTCAAAACTCAGAGAACCTTTTTATCACAAAAACTCTTAAATATATTTTTATAACTTTTCAGGCAGGTTGCTGGTCTTTTACCAAACCATTTAGATTTTTATTAAATTAGCATTAACCATTTATATTTTTATTAAACTAACATATTAATTATTTAATATTGGGTAGTCTAAACGTTTTAAGAAAAGTTTTTTTCTGGTGATATTTTCTAGGAACATTTGTCTCAAATCCAGCTTCTGTATAATCCGCCTCAGACATCTTTCACCATGCTCAATCCATTTATGAATGAAACAACAAGAAACAATGATTA
Source organism: Picea mariana (assembly GCA_032191745.1). NCBI lineage: Eukaryota > Viridiplantae > Streptophyta > Pinopsida > Pinales > Pinaceae > Picea > Picea mariana. The sequence continues at coordinate 34,623 of JASDQU011027738.1, read as the reverse complement.
GGTGAAAATTTCTATCACCAAATTCCGACAAAAAAATCCATTTCATAGAATAATTAACAAAGCCTTTAGTATTAAGTATCTATTTATACATATTAAATAATTAGACAAAGCCTTTAATATTAAGTATCCGTTCTCTTCCTCCCTCCCCTTCCTCAACCAACCTTAATAAAATTCATACTAAGAGTTATTTTCACACATCCCCTCCCTCATAAGGGCATGTATAACTCCCCACCTAGCCACAATAGTTATGAGCCCCAGGCAAGTAGGAAACCGGCCAATCAAAATCACAATGATTTACGATGAGCCAATAGCGAGTGTCTTATCATCACATTGTCAGAGTTTCCTTCCTTCCCCTCTTCCCTTCCATTTTGCAGACTCTATTGTTTTGAAGTGAGAATGGAAAGAATAATAATACATTTCAGTCTTTCCAACCTCTCAAATTTTGAGCTCGGGACTACTAATTAGTGAAACATGTATTTAATTCTGATTTGAGGACTACTAGATAGTGAAACCTGTGTCAAATTCTGAGTTGGGGACCACTAGTTAGTAAAATGTGTTATTTAATTCTGAGTTGGGGACTACTAGATAGTGAAAACTCTATTTAATTTTGAAAAGTACTCTTTCTAAATAAAATAAAACAACAAGATATCATCTATAGATTCTATTTGAGGATGGAAAAATATATTTTAGATTACACAAATTTTTAGATTAGATTCTGTAGATTACATAGTATATTTTTAGATTCTGGATGGTGTTACACATTATTTTTGTCATCCCTATGACCATTAATGATGCAAACCTATCTATTGCCTTCAGAGGGGTCAGTGGCCTAAATTCCTGAAGAGAGAAGGGAGAAGAACTTTACCTGAGAAAAGAAGTTGCATTTTCCCTTGTAAAAACCCTGTAAAAAAGGAAGTTCGTAGGTTGTTATATAGGCAGGGTGCGAGAATGCCTGATTCTCGCAGGTTGCACCATAGCTAGGGTGCGAGATGTTTGTATGTTTTTCTATAGGCAGGGTGCAAGAGTACCTTCACGTGGGAAAAACAAACGCTTTCTTGAATCTTCTAGAAGGAGAAACTTCTATGGTGAGGTGGCATCCAAATGGTTTGGATCTTACTCACTTTCATGATTCAGTGGGATCATCCTAACCTCCTCACCTTATCCTCTTCAACTTATAAAGGGAGAGGAGTTCTCATGGAGAAAGTTAGCTTTTGTTAGCTTGGAATTATTAGCTTTCTTAGAGTGGCTTTGAGATTTGCTTTGTCAAGATAGATTGTGAGTAGCTATTAGATCCATGGTCTCAGAATCCTTGGAGCAAGAAGTGTGTGGGGAATGGAGGACGGTTTGAAGGGACCTTACGACATCAAGGCCATGGTTGTAATATCTCTTTCACATTTAATATGATACATCAATATGATTCTTTCCTATAAAGCTTGTTGTGTTTTATTCAGGGATGATTTTAAGGATGGAAATTTATTTTAAAATGTAGAAACCTTGGCGAATCTGACTAATCCTTCATATGCCAACTATAAATGTTTGGCGATATTTTTGTAAAAATATTCAAATTTCTAAGGATTTTATATAGTTTGTATAAAATTTTGGCGATTTTAAAGGCAAAATAATTTTTTCCTATACAATTTGGGCGAATCATTTTTAGAATGATGAATCTTGTTTTGGGAAAAACAATGGAAAATTAGCCCATGAATGAAATTTAGCCTCTAAAATCATCCTTGGTTTTATTGTATGATTCCTTGATCACATACATAGGTTTATATTGAGTTTATGTTATTGCTATCACTTTGGATGGTTGCATGCTTTTGCAGGATCATCATTGTATGAGCATTGGAATGGAGCTAGGATGGCGATGGCGAGAGGAAGCGACATTTAAATAGTATGTCACCCATCCCTCTTTAGTTAGTAAATTCAATATTTAAAACTTAAGGAAAGCGTCATGTTATGGTGTGTTTTGTTCTAGATCTAGGTGGATCTAGGGAGATCAGTTAGTGTCCGCACCTACAGATTAGTCCGATAACAATATTGGTGACTCTACTAGGGATCCGATTATTTCCTAGTAAGTATAGTTTCCCTTGCTTTGATTTCTTATTTTCTGGTCTCTGAGTCTGTGGGAGATCCATCTAGACTCTCTGGATTTGAAAGTTCACTCAAATTTAGTCCATTTTCAAATTTTTTCTTGTTTACAGCCATTCTCACACTGTACCCTTTAGTGGTCTGCGAGAAACACCCAATTTCGCACCCTGGTGTTAAGTCCAGTGCGAACCCCTCGCAGTCAACCTTTGTTCAGCCTACGAAAATCTTTGATTCTCGCACCGTAATACACTGCCATCCTGTGAACTTCTTTGTAATTTTTTTTGTATTGGGTCTTGTCATTTTTTGATGCCCAGTTTTTCTTTGAACAACTGGATTAAACTTTTGGAGCCTATATTGATCTATTTACAGTCTTCTCGACATTCTTTGAGTTTCTTTTATCCATATTTTCTTTGTTTGGTTTTGAAGGATTAGTCTCTTGCTTTGAGTGTCTTTCAATTACAAAGCATGTGTTTTCTTTAGAATTGTTTAGGGAAAGATCAGATTTCTTCTGAATAGTTCGCTTTAAAAGATAACTTTTAGTTTGGGTTTCTTTGTTTTAAGAAAGTTCATTATTGCTTTTAGTGAAATTTTTGAAACAAAAAGATTTAATTTCTTTCTTTATATTAGATTGGGGCCATCCTTGCATTTGAAATAGCAAAATTGCATGATTCTTGGCATTTTTTTATCTTAAAGTATGAAAACATTTCCTCCTCATGGCCAGGGGGGGGCTATGAATCGTGCATTGGTGTTCAGTACCTTTTTCTCATTTCTTGCGAATCTTGATATTGATGAGTTTAATATATTTTGGGACATCATGCATATGGGAATGATAAATGTTTTTTACTTTTTGTAGCATAGCTTTCATCGAAATGAAAAAATTGCATCTTCATTTCTTTGCATAACTTTCAAGTCAGTCAAAACACTATATTGTCCACACCATTTTCCTTTTGAGTAACAACAACCATAAAATAAAGCGCTTATAAGAATTGATTAGACACTTTTATATTTTCTTGTAGCAAATCTACATTAGATTAGTCATAAGGCATTGGAATAGGGGTGAAATATAACTTTCCAAAGCTACAAACAAACATAGTATCTTGTGATAGGGAGAGTTAAATCCACTTATTACATTTTTTCCTGGGAAGCCCTTCTAACATAAGGGTCAATCATGAGGTCGCACTAAGACTGGCAGAGTTACTCACCTTGCTTTGTTTCTCTTGGTGTAGAGGTTGCGCGTATTATGGGGATCACTTGAGAGGTATACCCACAATATTGAGTGGAAGCCTTTCAAGTTGATTTCGGGCTAGATACCCTGCCTTTGCGCGTGGATTGGACTACCGACTGTTTGCACATGCATCACTGTAGTGACTAGTAACCTTAGTGGCCTATCTCTTTAGGGTCTTTACACAAGGTGACTGTGGAGGGGCAAGTCTTCATGGTACCTGGAATCGACGTTGGCCAAACTCACTCGAGCTCCTTGGAGGGTATACCCATGATTATGTGTGGGAGCTTGCACTAGGGTGTAAGTCCATTAAGCAGGTCGTCAACATAACTTTTCCACCCACTCTATCTTGGCCCCTTCTTACATTGTTCTGACGATGTTGGATTTTATCACCAACTAGTGTGCTCATTGTGAGAAGGTTTTGTTTGTTTGCTTACTTCCTAGATTTTTAGTGTGTGCTATTTTTTTTCCCTAGCAGGCTGTAGGTTGGATTTATTTAATGGCATCAGTTCCTGAAATGACCAATGAAGTAACCCCTACTCCAGGGGAACCTTTTGTTTTTCCTTATAATGAAAACATTGGTCCTCCTCACATCGCTACTTTGAGCCTTCCAGGTATCACTATTGGATTACCAGTATGGTTGTTTTCCACTCAGGTAATCCTGAATGCAGTTAGTGCTTCAGTCACAAGCACTTCCACCCAAGAGCATCAACCTCATGATGATCCTTCACCTTCTTCACCAGTAAGGTCTTCTTCGCCTTCTTCGCTTGCAATGTCTCCTTCCATTTCATCTTCTTCATCGGGTGAAAGTTCTGAAGCTAGTAACCTAGTGAATAAGAAGAAGAAGAAAAGAAAGATTAAGAATAAGAAAGATAAGCGAGGGTAAAAACCTCCAACTATTGTCAAACATGTTGGAAAAAAACCAGTTACTGTTAATCATGCTAGGAGTGTTGATGATTTTAAGATCACCCGAACAACTCAGAAGCCCAAGTACGTTTGCAGGCTTTGTAAGGGTACCCATCTTATTAAGGATTTCCCTGGTCTACCCAAGGTTATAGAAGCATGGTATACACATCCTCACCAACCCATATCGTTAGCCTCTGAACAACATGCTGACCACCCCCCATCAACTAGTCAAGATACTGTTGGGAAGAAGAAAAGTAGAGTCAAGCTCCCGTGTATGTTATGCAAAGGGAGTCATCTCACTCACCTTTGCCCTCATATGGATGAAGCCTCGAAATTCTTAGAAGACATGATTGTTTCACAACCTCAACTTCTAGCTGCTTATCGTAAGCTTTCTCTCAACCTCCCTATAGTTGATGGAATGATCACTCTGGTCCCTTCACCAGCCAATCCGGTTGATCATGTCTTCAATCTGGTCACGTCCTTAGTTGAACCAGTTTATAAAGTGGTTGATCCGATACCATCCTCAGTCAATCCCACTCTCCCCTCAGAGAGTGTCATCCAAGTGGTTGATCTGTGTCCATTTGTCGACCCCATTCTCTCTTTGGAGAATGAAATTCACGTGGTCAATTTGATCTCGCCATCGGTTGATCCTACTCTCCCACTCAAGAGTAAACCCGATACTGCCCATGTTTTTCTCATTGATACAGACTATGCCATATCGAGGGGTATTCCTCTTTCTCCCGTGGAACACCCTCCAAGTTATGAGGCCATCCATTTTGACTAGGGTGTGCTAACTGGACCTCGTCTTCCCTCTTACATTCCTTTCCAGATTACGGTACAGGTTTGTGGTTGCGACGTTCCTCAAACGTTGATAGATGAAAGTTCGTCTGTTAGTATTTTGTCCTCTTTTGCTTGGTAAGCTTTGGGTTGTCCTTCACTTGCGTCAGTTATGTAAAATCTGTTAGCTTTTAATAGAAGAACTAGTCAACCTTTAGGGACCCTTCCTCAATTTCCTGTAACTTTGGGAGGGAAAACTGTCTTTATTGACGTCATGGTAGTCCAAGACCCCTTGGATTTTTCTTTACTCCTTGGGAGAGATTATGTCTATGTAATGAAAGCTATTGTGTCTACTCTTTTTCATGTGATATATTTCCCTCATGATGGACGAGTCATGACTATTGATCAACTTTCATTCATTGACCCTGCCTAGATTGCCTCCCTAAATGGTTCTTATATGTAGATGGTATCACCCCCACCATAGGTCAATTATGTGGCGTTGTCACCCATGGCTTCGACTTCTGATGAATTCAATCTAGTAGTTGACATGGTAATCTCTTCGATAGGTTTGTTGGAGCCTAATCTCTTTACTCCTGTCGCGACCCTCGACATGGTGTCCCTCCAGAGTGCGTTTCTTCCTTCCAGTGAATACCTCTTGGAAACCATGACTGAGTTTTGTCCCTTGACATGGTGTCATTCTGGAGCATTGTCCTCTTGGAATCGATGATCAAGAAGACTTCCGAGGATAGTTTTTGCGTCTCTGAGGTAACCTCGTTAAAAAATGAAATAGAGGTCTTTGAGGATAGTTTTTGCGTCTCTGAGGCAACCTCGTCAAAAAATGAAACAAAGGTATTTGAGCATGGTATTCTGATTTCAAGCTCGTTAAAAAATAAAACCACTTATGAGGATAGTTTTTAGTCTCCGGGACAACCTAGTTAAAAAATGAAACAAAGGTTACGAGCATAGTTCTTGTTTTTATGTCAAGCTCATTAAAAAATGAAATAGTATTCCCCCTCTCTATTTGAGTCAAGTCCTTCGTCTAGTATTTGAAGCTTCATTTCATTCTCCTTTGCAGTTGGATGAAATGAAGCTTGGGGGGCATTTGGCCTTGGCCTCTGGACTTCATGCTGAAGCTAAGCCGCTAGTTTCTTAAGCTAGGGGCTAAGTACCAACCATGTGTTGGGAAGTTGCAAGCATAGTTTTCTATGGTTCAAGCTTGTGTAAAAATGAAACCACTTACCTCAAGCATAGTTTCCTCTAGTTCAAGATTGTGTGAAAATGAAACCAGGTCCAAGCATAGTTTGGTTTATTTTTTAAGCTTGTGTAAAAAATTTAAATCTATTCCAAGCATAGTTTTGTTTTGTTTTAAAGCTTGCGTAAAAATGAAAACAATCCCGAGATTAGTCTTTGTTCTTTCTCATGCTCGTAAATACATGAGAATAAGTTACCGAGCTTAGTATTTGTTCTTTCTCATGCTCATAAATCAATGAGAATGTAACCAAGTATACTTTTATAACTTTTTCGGACTCGTAAAGGTTATACGAAAAAGGAACCCCCTGGAGTTTCCTTTAAGCTCTTTTCAGACTCTAAATATGAAAAGATTGCCAAGTGACCTTGTTCTTTTCATGCTCATTAAAGTAATTGAAAAAAATGTATGTTGAGTGATAGTTTATCTATTTTTCGGTCTCATCAGACTACTTTACGAAAAAGGAACTGAGAGATTTTTCTTTAAGTGTTTTTCAGACTCTCTAAACATGAAAAACCCATGAGTTTTCTTTCTTTGGAATCATAAAACAAACATTGAAAGGCCCATATGGGACCTGAGTTTTTTTTAATTGTTTTTGAAATTCTCTAAACATGAAAAACCCATGAGGTTTCTTTCTTTGGACACGTTAAATAAACATCGAAAGGCACACAAAGGGACCGAACCACTCCTTCCTAGGGTTCGTTGAACATACTCCGAGGGACTCATCCGAAGGATGAGCTTACGTTACAAGTATATGTTATCCTCCTCAAGCTTGTGTAAAAATAAAGATGTACTCGCCAGAAATGGTGGATGAAAAAATTGGGAAAGAATTGTGCCTAAACCTGTATTCTGTGGAAGAGTCACTTTTGAACATGACACCCTTTCACTCACTTTGTGTCTAGGTTGGAAAATCCACTTGTCTCCTGATCATACTCCTTTATAATATTACAAATTGGTCTGTGATCCCTGTTGTTGATTCAGTGATTCCAAGACAGTTGTCGTGTCATCAATATGTTCAAAGAGAAGTTCAACCCGGAAAGCCTTCTATTGCGTCGGCCATTTCTGCAGTATTTAAGCCTTTTATTGCATCGACCATCCCTGAGTCAGTCCTAAATCACTTGTTGCTCTAATCTACATCAAATATTGTTACTTGTTTCATGTCATTGACGTGGGATACATTAAGGCCCTCCTATGACGAGTCTTTTCCTGTTGACTTCAACTTATTATCTAGGAATTAGATTTTGAATCCAATTGGTACCTTGTAACTTGCATGCGTCAATGGCATGTTTCCTCGCTTTCGACAGTGGGTTTTCAATATTGACCCGTGATCAGGATATTTTTCTAAGTGTTTGACTTCAACTCATTAATTCACATTCGTTGGATTATACTAGTGTACCTTGGCATTCATTGACATTAATGGTGATTCCCCTCACACTTGTTAATAGTATACACTAATGACCGGTAATCAAGTGGTTTCTACCATGTTTGACTTTGACACATGTATTCGCATGGTTAGATTCGTACTATAGAGTGGTGGAGATGAAGACACTGGATCTTTTCTGATAGATTCAGGTTATGTTGGAGTATATTTCTTTTGTACTGTTGCATAGATCCACATTGTATGTCTGGTGGCTATGTTCAAATTTGAGTCATTAACACGTAGATCCATAGTGTATTTTTGGTGGCTATGTTCATATTTGAGTCATATTGGCATGGATCCACAGTGTATGTTTGGTGGCCATGACCTATCTTACTTGACATGGATCTTCAAATGTTGTCATTTATGCTTTGAGTCATTTGTATTCTGTGTATGGGAATGCCTACCTCAGTGATGATATATTATTGTACTGTATTTCCTTGTTTGTTGGCAGGTTTATGACCAACTGTTTCTTGTTCCCTACACACACTCAACAAAGTATTTCAGCTATCACTCTGGTCTAACTTCATACTTTGGGGGGCTCTCTGTTACACATTATTTTCATCATCCCTATGACCGTTAATGATGTAAACCTATTTGTTTCCTTCAAAGGGGTCAGTGGCCTGAGTTCCTGAAGAGAGAAGGGGGAAGAACGTTTCCTGAGAAAAGAAGTTGCATTTTCCCTTGTAAAAACCCTGTAAAAAAGGAAGTTTGCAGGTTGCTATATAGGTAGGGTGTGAGAATGTCTGATTCTCGCAACTTGCACCATAGCTAGGGTGCAAGATTTTCACAAGTTGCTCTATAGGCAGGGTGCAAGAATGCCTACACGTGGGAAAAACAAGCGTTTTCTCGAATCTTCTAGAAGGAGAAACTTCTATGGTGAGGTGGCATCCAAATGGTTTGGATCTTACTCACTTTCATGATTCAGTGGGATCATCCTAACCTCCTCACCTTATTCTCTTCAACTTATAAAGGGAGAGGAGTTCTCATGGAGAAAGTTAGCTTTTGTTAGCTTGGAATTATTAGCTTGGTTAGAGTGGCTTTGAGATTTTCTTTGTCAAGATAGATTGTGAGTAGTTATCAGATCCATGGTCTCAGAATATTTGGAGAAAGAAGTGTGTGGAGAACAAAGGATAATTGGAAGGGACCTTATGACATCAAGGCCATGGTTGTAATCTCTCTTTCACATTTAATATGATACAACAATATGATTCTTTCCTATAAAGCTTGTTGTGTTTTATTGTATGATTCCTTGATCACATACATAGGTTTATATTGAGTTTATGCTATTGCTATCACTTTGGACGGTTGCATTCTTTTGCAGGATCATCATTGTATGAGCGTTGGAATGGAGCTAGGATGGCGATGGTGAGAGGAAGCGACATTTAAACGGTATGTCACCCATCCTTCTTTAGTTAGTAAATTCAATTTAAAACTTAAGGAAAGCGTCATGTTCTGGTGTGTTTTGTTCTAGATCTAGGTGGATCTAGGGAGACCAGTTAGTGTCTGCACCTACCGATTATTCCGATAACAGATGGACAGATTTTTTAGATTACACAGTATATTTTTATATTTATGTTCGTGTTAGAATTGTTATTTAGTATTAATTTCTTGTATCTATATTTATGTTTATTTTAAAATTGTTAATTAGTATTTAGATTTCAGATTTGTTATGTATGTATTATATTTCTTGTACATATAATACAAATAAATCTATTTTTCCATTTTTTTTCCTTTAAATATCTTGTATTTCTTTTCCTTTAAATATAATCTTGTTCTTCTATTTCTTAAAATATAATTTTTTGTTGGTATTTATTTTTCTTTAAATATAAATATGTTCTTATATCTACAAATAAATATGTATATATATATATATATATATATATATATAGTGATTATTGGTCAATTAGATTTCTACATATACAAAATAATTTGATAATTTAAAGCCCAACAAATATACATGTTCATTTGATCATTTGAGTGCCCAACAAATATACATATAACTCATATACATTAATATCTATCTTATAATTTTTAATGGAATATTTATAAAATTATATACATTACTTTTGTACATTACTGTTGTTCAAATTAGACAAACAAACAATAAATTTATAAACAATATGGATTTACTTAAAAATGGGAATTTGATATAGACATTAATAAATAATTTGTCAACAATATGGATTTAGTTAATTTGATACAGACATTTAACAACCAAATATTAAGTTTTTAAATTTGATATAGACATATAAAAAATAAGTATTAGGAATAGAGTAATCATTTAAGTGGTTAGTCTATGACTAAGTAGTGGAAAGGAGCCGAATCGACTATCTTTCACTCTGGTGTAAAAGATTTAGATTCAAATGCCCTTCTTTTCTATACATAGATAATCTCTTATTAAAATTGGTTGTGACTTGGCTATGGGGGGCCAGCACTATGGCCAAGTCATTGCACCCACGGCTTGGCCACATGGCTAGCCCCTTGCAGCCAAGTCATAGTCATTTCAAATGTTTTGTATTTTGTAAAAAAATCATAAAAATTTCAAACTATCTGTAACATCCCGCTCTGGCACATTTATAAAATTTATTCTTTGAGGACACTTGCTCGCAAGTGATCTGGATTTTTATAATGATAAAACATTTATCCTTGATGATGATACGTTATGATAGATGACATGATGTTTTACTTCTTTGACATAAACAGGTGCTATTGACTCAGTTTATTGAGTGTGCAGGGTTTTTGACCTGGAGGATGCAGAGGCATCGACGGAACCCTTGGACTCTGGATTGAGTTAGGGAGTGTGCTATTTGAGTTGATTTATTTACCATGATATTTATTGATTTGATGATATGTTGTTGGCATGTTCTGACAAGATGGTTGATGATGCAGGCTGACGATAGCTTGCCGACAAGACTCACATATGGAGTAAAGGGGGCCACACACGATGTCCAGAGAGGTTGAGGGAGAGGTGTGGATAGCAGCCCTGCCATAGTCTACTAGCACTCCCGCCGTGGCTCAAACTGTAGGTTAACGATTACCTTGTTCGAGAGGATCCACGATGCAGTGAGGGTAGACTACGACAATCACTCACGATGATTCTAAGGGGTGCGCAATAAGGCAGGGGTATTATTCCTTAGAGCCCTTAGTCTCCCACAAGTTCACCTGGCGGAGTGTTGACTCCAGGGGTTATAGATGTCTACCAATCAGTCAAGTCGGCGAGTGGCATCCTTGGAGCACGTGGTGCATGCTGAAGGGCACGTCACACAACAAAAACAAACGAGGCGAGTGACACCCTTGGAGCACGTAGTGCATCCTGAAGGGCACGTCGCATTGATGATGATGATGATGATGAGACAAACCTAGATGACCCTAAGATCTTGATGCCTTAAGAAATTCTCAAAACGACTCCCCTAATTAATTTTCTCCCAGTTCAAATCTAAACCTAAATTTAAAACATCTCTAAGATAAAATTTTGATTAGCCTTAAGAAAAGACCCTACAAAAATAAAATTAAGGGCGTAAACCGAAACCCTCCTAAGTGTTAGTTAATGTCTTCTTAAAATTAAAGGGGGTAGATTGAAAAGAGGGATAAATTAATTAAGATCCGTGGTTTTAATTGTAAAAAGGAATAAAAATTAAATAATGTGTGAGAGTATAAAAGTTATGAAATTAAAAATATAATGAAAGGATTAATTAGTGCATCTATCTTTGTGGTTTTTAAAAAAAAAAAAAAAGGGAAAGGAATAAATAATAGAAATAGGGAAACTTGTAATAAAGGAAACATAATAAAGGAAAGTAGGGGACATAGGGTAAAAATAAAAAAGGAATCAGCAATTAAGGACTTTCTAAAATAAACTAAATTTAGCAACTTCATTTTAGGCAAAGTTATTAAAAGCATGTAAGGGGATCTAGGAACACCTAGGAGTAATTTTAGGAGAAACTCTAGGTGGGTGAGAGAAATGAGTCTTTTAATTTTTAAAAAGAAAATAATTTTGGAGAAACATGGGGGATGAGTGACACTTGGACGACAGAGAATTTTTAGAGGATTGTCATTAAAACTTAAATTAATAGTGATTTAGGGAAAGTAGGTGGGTATTGAATTTCTATAAAAGAAGGGGAAGATGAGGAAGAAGGGGAGGAACGATTAGCGTAACGTTATGCTGCCGGATTGTGGATTGAATGATTGCTTGTGAGGAGTTGGGTTTTCTCAGCTCAGATTGGAGTGGTAGCTCAGCCGTGCGAGGCAAGATGAGAAGCTAGACTTATCTTCTGGATCTTGTGTGGCCCCTTTGCGGCTCGGGGGGATAAGGGGGAAGCAGAGTACCCCTAGCGATTGGTTGGGAGGTACAGGTGTAGTCTCTACGGTCGGCGAGCGGGAGCGGCATGGAGCATGGGACGCGGCATGAAGCGTGGGACGTCATCTGAAGCGGGTGCAAGGCAACGATATGCTCATGTGTTTAGTAGAGTAGACTGCCTAGTTATTTACTTCGACGATTATGATGTATTAGTGTAAAGATGTTGCTTCAGTTGTTGTAATTCGTCCTGGTATGCTACAGTGATATTGTTTCTGGAAAACTTTTATTGGATAAGATGTTCTGAAATGTTGGTTCTGGCGATCTCATTGCTGGATATTTTATGGAATTAAAACTTGTAATGGCATTCGCTCTGGCACTTCCATTGGGCATTTTTTATTATTATTTATTCTCAGATCAGTTGATTTGGTGTTGATCCGGTGTTGATCCGGTGTTGAAGAGTTCATTTTCATGGTTTGGATTTAGTTGGGCATTCTGGAATCTGTTGACCCTTCCGCATTTGTTTTCATGGTGTATAAATTCGTTGGACGTTTTACTTATATACAGTGGGCCATTTCCAATTGAGTTTTCTCTTTTTATATATTGGGCATTTTTATATACCGTGGGCAATTTTTACAGTGGGTTTCTTCTTTTATATCTTGGGCAATTTTATATACAATGGGCCATTTCTACAGTGCGTTTGCTTCTTTTATATATTGGGCATTTTTATATATCGTGGGAAATTTTTACAGTGGGTTTCTTCTTTTATATCTTGGGCATTTTTATATACAGTGGGCCATTTTTACAGTGGGTTTCTTCTTTTATATATTGGGCATTTTTATATATAGTGGGCCATTTGTACATTGGGTTTGCTTCTTTTATATATTGGGCGTTTTTATATAAYGTGGGCAATTTTTACAGTGGGTTTCTTCTTTTATATCTTGGGCGTTTTTATATACAGTGGGCCATTTCTACAGTGGGTTTGCTTATTTTATATATTGGGCATTTTTATATACTGTGGGAAATTTTTACAGTGGGTTTCTTCTTTTATATCTTGGGCATTTTTATATACAGTGGGCCATTTCTACAGTGGGTTTGCTTCTTTTATATATTGGGCGTTTTTATATACCGTGGGCAATTTTTACAGTGGGTTTCTTCTTTTATATCTTGGGCACTTTTATATACARTGGGCCATTTCTATAGTGGGTTTTCTTCTTTTATATATTGGGCGTTTTTATATAGTGGGCAATTTCTACAGTGGGTTTTCCTTTTTAATATATTGGGCATTTTAATGGTCTGCGTTTAAATTAGATATAAAAGAAAGGATTTGGTCATCTTTGTCAAGATATTGTAGTTCCATGGTAGCGGTTACCATAAGGTGCAAGTTCTTGTCATGTAAATTCAACACCACGTAATATGAAAAGGAGTGGGTTATTACTGGCAGATGTAACTGCCTTAATATTACTGCCATATGTCATTGCCTTATTAGAATGATGTAACTGCTAGAATTAGAATTATTACATTATGTATCTGCCAGATTTAGATTTAGTACTGCCTTGATGTAACTGCCAGAATTAGAATTATTAGAATTATGAGACTACCAGATTTATTACTGCCTTATTATTATTACTGCTTTATTAGAACTATGTAACTGCCAGAATTAGAATTATTACATTATGTATTTGCCAGATTTAGAATTATTACATTATTACATTATGTAAAGGTAATAGTAATGTAAGATAATGTTATCGTGATGATATTTCAACAAGTTATCGCAAAGTTACAACCTTGTATTATAATGAATGTAAGGTAATGCTAATTTATGAATCGTCTTACGATGGAATGGTATGAATTAAAATGTGAGGAATGGACGGTGTAATCTAATGCATTATATTGGAATATTAATGTCTAAATCATTAGTGTAATGACCTTGCATCTTAGATAGTTAAATTGCCAAGTCCTTACATCATCAATGTAATAATGCTAGCACTATGGTAATGTCATTGTGGTTATCATGAATTTAGTTAGTGAATTGCGAAGTCTTTATATTATAATGTAATGATGCTAGTTTTCATGAAGATGTTATGGTAGTTTATTTATTGATACTAACATAGGAGATGAGCTGTGGATGATATCCTATTGCAAGGTAAGTGAGGTAAATGTAATGAAATTATTCATTCATGGTATGTTAATGTAATAATTATGGTGAGTGACAAACATATATCATGAATTGTCCTTGAAATTAAGTACGAGGAGTCACCATGGCTTAGTAAATGGGGATGGAATTTAGTTGATTTTACATATTTAAGAATGGGTTGGTAAATCATTGTCTATAGAAGTCAAATGGGGTAAGTGGTTTGTAATTGAAGTCATTGAGTCCTTCTAGTGGTTGGTCGTTGTTGGTGTCCTTCTAACTTGCGTCTTCCATCGAGGTTGTGGTTGCCCTTGATATTGTAGTACTTGGTTCTCTTGCATTGCGTGGTTGCTTGTGTCAGGCAGGATATAGACACCTCCTGCTAGCCTTAGTATTTATGTCTATGTGTGTGATATTTCTGTGTAAAGAGTCCAGTGCCATATCAAGAGTCTCAGGCCCTTTAAAGGCATGGTTTCCACTCTTGCGACACACCTAACAGAGATTACTAGTTTCTGTCTGAGTAGTCAGATAGGAGCCTATCTGACCTTCTCTCTCTCCGGAGCAGAGGACTAAGAATAAACACCCTGCTTTCCTGTGCAGAAATAGTAAGATATACTACTATGGATTCTTCCCTCTATGTTTGTAGTGTGTATAACCCAGTATGTCGTTAAATGTTTGTGTTGTGCGCCTTATGTCTATGGTCCTTTATTGCTTTTTGTTACTCATTGTGTGGCTTTAGTCTTCTTGTGATGAACATCGTGGTTGCATCTTGTTGGTTGTCGAAGGGTGATGTAGAGTCATGTGTGTCTGTTACTTCTACACACGCGCACACATCTTAACAAAAAAAAAATTGCACCTATTAATAGAGTTGTTGTCATAATGAGGAGGTCATCACATATGGTATCAGAGCCAGGTTCAACCCGCGACTTGGGATTTTCTATGAATTTTGTTGACATGATTTGTTTGATTATATGGTTGTTGATCGAGTTGATAGTGTGCATGCAGGTAATCATGGTTATAGGACGTCGCGGAGGCATATGACGGGGTGCTAGGGGAGGAGGCGTGACGCCTCCAGTAGCATCCACGCCTGAGGGGTCTAACCCCCAGGGAGGCGAGAAGGTTCTCGGACAGGAGCAGATAGTAGTTGGCGATGTCATGGGGATGATGAGATATTTTCAGTGCATGTTCGAGGCGTTAATCATCCGATTGGATAGAGATGAGGCCAGGGCACTGACACCTGCTGAGGTTCCACCACGTACACCAACTATTACAGGTAGCATTCACCGTGAACTCAAGAAGGTAAATTTTCCCTAGTTCTTTGGTGCCCCGGACGACACAACCACCGAGGCATGGTTGGAGAATATGGCGATGTGCTTCACACTTCGCGATTATACCTCCAACATGAAGGTTCGCATGGTGGTCTTTCAACTGAAGGGGAGCACTCTTCTATGGTGGAAGACGCTCCTTACGCAGCTGAACATGGTCATTGAAGACGTGTCATGGGAACTGTTCGAGGAATGGTTTCGACAGAGGTACCTTTCAGAGGAATTCATTGAGCGTTATCCCAATGAGTTCAACACATTACGACAGGGAGGTCGTACGGTGCCTGAGTATGAGGTACGTTTTATGGAGCTACTCAAGTATGCTCCACACTTGAACACTGAGAAGCTCAAGGTCAACCGGTTCATGTTTGGATTTAACGGTAGCCTGCATGCAAAGGTTAGGATCTTGATGCCTCAAACCTTGCACGACGTTGTCCAAAAGGCCCTCATAGCAGAGGAGGAGCTTATCAGCGGGGGTCAGACCAGGACTCCAGTGAGACCAGCAGGGCAGGGTTCATCTGGAACGCCACAACAGAAGACACTAGGAAGACATACGCCAGGATATCGTGGCTTCCAGAGGGGATCCATGTTCACTACACCTCGACGACCGCTGCCTTAGCAGCGGACAACTTATCGAGGACCACAACACTAGCATCAATGTCGTCCGCAGCAGCAGCATTTTAGGCCTGTTCAGCAGAACAGACCATGGTTTCAGGCCGGTGGGCACTCATCTTCTACTTCAGGTACCAGGACTACTAGGCCGAAGAAGGGGTGTTGGACGTGTGGGGAGCCACACTACCAACGTGATTGTCCTATGGAGAGGACTAGAGCATCCGGATCAGCCGGACTCGTTACAGTGGGAGATATGGGCAAGGCCCATCAGATTCATACGGCGGTGAATAACTTCCAGGCAAAGCACCAGTTGACTGTGCTCGAGATGATAGGTATTGTCGCTGACCAGACCCTTAGTATTTTGATAGACCCAGGTGCTACTGAGAGTTTCATTTTTGGTGTAGTACTAAAAAGGATTAAGGTAAAGGCAGTTGAACAGGATGAGTTTAGCTTCGTAGAKATGGCTTCTGGAGCTAAACAGAAGGTTGGAGGAAAGGTTACGGATTGTGCCCTTAACCTGGGAGAGTTTGTCATGAGGGTCAAATTGTACATCACAATCTTAGKACCTTATGACGTTSTGATTGGTATGGATTGGTTGGAATCACATGAGGCGATACTCAACTRTAAGACGAAGAGGTTGAGCTTAGTCGATGATGAAGGACATAGACGGGTGATTGTAGGATGGAACCAGGGAGTATCCCTGAGGTTCGTCTCTTCCTTACAGTTACGGAAGAGTATGCGCAAGGGGTGCAAGCTTTATGCGATCCTTGCGCTAAATGAAAAGGGGGTAGCAGAAKGTCTAGAACACCTTACGGTGGTGAAGKGGTTTGCAGATGTATTTCCAGAGGAGTTGCCTGGGATGCTGCCAGAAAGAGAATTGGAGTTTACTATAGACCTRAAACCGGGGATCGAACCGATAGCAAGAAATCCTTATCGGATGTCGACCCCGGAGTTGCAAGAGTTGAAAATGAAACTAAAGGAGTTGCTGGACCTAGGACTGATACGTCCTAGTGTGTCACCGTGGGGTGCACCGGTTATTTTCATTCAAAAGAAGGATGGATCATGGAGGCTTTGCATTGACTACCGTCAACTGAACAAGGCTTCGATCAAGAATCAATATCTCTTACCAAGAATTGACGATCTGTTCGATCAAATGAAGGGTGCGATGGTGTTCTCCAAGATCGATTTGTGATCAGGGTATCACCAGTTACGGATCAAGGAGGAAGACGTCCCTAAGACCGCCTTTAGGACAAGAATTGGACATTATGAGTTTACTGTTTTACCGTTTGGATTGACAAACGCCCTAGGGGTATTCATGAGTTTGATGAATGGGGTGTTCCACGAGTACTTGGACAAGTTCGCCCAAGTATTCATTGACGATATCTTGATCTACTATCAGATGATGGAGGAGCATGACGAGCACTTGTGCTTGGTACTATAGTGTCTACAAGAGCACAAATTGTATGGGAAGTTGTCCAAATGCTCTTTTTATCAATCCAGAATTCACTACTTAGGGCATGTCATCTCCGGCGAAGGTATCGCCATGGATCCAGCCAAGGTTGAGGCTATTATGGAATGGCCTGCACCGACGAATGTCATATAAGTGCACAACTTTATGGGTTTAGTAGGATACTATCGATGGTTTGTCGAGGGATTTTCAAAGATAGCAAATCTGATCATGGAATTGCAGAAGAAAAACCAAAATTTTGTTTGGACAGAGAAGTGCGCGGAAGCGTTTCGGAGGCTTAAAGAGTTGTTGACAACAACGCTGATACTAAAGGTCCCTGACATGGATGCAGACTTCTTGGTATGCACCGACGCATCCAAGGAAGGTTTAGGCGGAGTCTTGATGCAAGACGGACGAGTGATTGCTTACATTTCCAGGAAACTAAGAAGGCATAAGGAGAACTACGTGACGCACGATTTGGAGTTATTAGCCATTATATATGCCTTGAAGGTTTTGAAACACTATCTTGTTGGAAGAAAATTTGAATTAAATATTGATCATTGTGGGCTACAACACATTTTCACGTAAAGCGACCTGAATGTGCGACAACGGCGTTGGTCGAAATTGCTTAGCGAGTACGACTTTGAGATTACTTACATAAAGGGAACAGTGAACCGAGTGGCGGATGCTTTGAGTTGGAGGCCACACATATTTTTGGTGTTACCTTTTCAGACGAATCTAAATGATAAGATTCTCACCTTACAGCGTGATGATGACTGGTACAAAGAAGTTGAGGATTTTATCGGACAAAACAAAATGATGGTACCACGATATGAGGGATATTCATTTGATAGCGATGGTTTATTGAGGTTTAGACGTCACATTTATGTACCACCCAACGACGAGTTGAGGATGTTGATCCTGAGAGAGGGTCATAGAGCAGTTTACATGGCACACCCAGGAGTCACAAAGATGCACACCCAGGAGTCACGAAGATGAGGGCAGACCTTAAACCCTTATTCTTCTGGAAGGGAATGAAGGTCGACATAGTCAACTTTGTGGCTAGATGTCTAGAGTGTCAGCAGGTAAAGGCTGAACATAGACACCCAATAGGATTACTTCAACCACATGCCATTCCGGAATCGAAATGGGAAGTTATTTCGATGGATTTTATTGTTGGATTGCCACTGACGGCAAGGAGACATGACTCGATTTTTGTAGTAGTAGACACTCTGACGAAGAGTGCTCACTTTATTCCTGTGCGTACGATGTATCAGGCACCTAACATAGTGAGAGTTTTCATTAGTGAGATTGTGAGACTGAATGGCGTGCCTAAGAAGATTATATCTGATCGAGGATCGTTGTTTACTGAACGATTTTGGACGAGTTTCCAAGAGGCCTTGGGAACTCAACTTAACTTTAGTACTGCGTATCACCCAGAGATTGAAGGACAGACCGAATGAACGAACCAAACCTTGGAAGACATGTTGCTCATGTATGTGATGGACCAACAAAAGAATTGGGAGGAATTTTTGCCTCCAGTAGAGTTCGCTTACAATAATAGTTATCAAAGCACCCTAAGGATGGCACCTTTTGAGTTTCTTTATGGGCGACGGTGTCGGATGCCCTTGAGTTGGGATCGACTGGAGGTTAGATTTCTGGTGGGACTAGAAGCGATCCAAGAAATGGAAGAGAAAATGAAAACCATAAGACAAAGGATTAAAGAAGCATAGGATCGACAGAAGAGTTATGCTGATGCGCACCGAGTCGACTGTAGTTACGGGGTCGGTAATCGAGTCTTCTTGTGGGTTAAACCACATAAGGGTTCGATCAAGTTTGGAAAGGGAGATAAAATCTCTCCTAGGTTTGTGGGACCTTTCGAGATTGTGGAGAGAAAGGGGCCCATGGCCTATCGACTAGCCTTGCCTGATTCTTTGAGGCCCATGCACGATGTTTTTCATGTATCTGTTTTGAGACATTATATTAGTGATCCTACACACATGATGTTGGCAAATATTGAACAAGAAACGAATATGTGTTGATGGTTGTTGTCATTAATGGAAACAGTGGAGACAGAAGGATAAGAAGGATAAAACCCCGTGGGGATTTGGAAGTTAAAGCTCAGGAGGAACAGCATTGAAGAAAATGCGTGCAGCAAGAGCTTACAGACGAAAAAGGAAGACAGAGATCCAGTGACCGTTGGATCCCATTTAAATTTCCTGAAAGGCCGATAGCCCTCAGATCTTCAGAAGATGCGTAGAGGTTAAGCGCAGGGGTTAAGTCCTACTGTGCAGAGGTGAAATCTCGAAGGATTAGGGACCGTCCATTGGCAAGGACAGGTGGCATAGGATCGAGCGCTGTCAGATTTATTCTCATCGGTGAATCGGAAATCGGAGTTTCACGAGTCTTGTGTTCAATCACAACGAAAACAATGAAATCGCGATATGTGATTTCATGATATGATCGTAGCTGTTAAAGAAAGAATGATCTGGACCGTTGAATCTCTGCGTGGAGTGCGAGTATTGGTATGGTTGTGGAGATGACTCAATAACCGTTGGATTCAAGCATAAGACCCGATCATCGTTGGATCAAAAATAATCTGCATGCCTTTTAAAGAACAAGGAGAAGTGGGAGTAATCGCGATGTGCAAAATCCCGATCTAATCTGAGCCGTTGAGCTAGAAGTGATCTGAACCATTGAATCTATGCATGAAGAATCGGGAATCGGGAATCGACACTTTGCAATGTCAAAATATCTTGATAATAAGAAACCCGAAATCGCGATATGCGATTTTGCGAATTGATCTCAGCCGTTAAAGAAATCAAGAGATGTGGACCGTTGATTCTCGTCATCGGAGTTTTGGGTGTTCCAAGTACATGCACATATCGTTACTGAAAACGCTAAAAACCCTGCTAGAGAGACATAAGGGTGTGGTCACAAAGTGAATTTCATGTTGAACGAAAGCTAAGATCAGTAGGGCTAGCACGTGGAAAGGAGGCATCGAGAATCAGAGAATTGTGAGTCCGAAGGACTTGTGATTAGTGACATCGCAAATGTTGAAATCGCGATGGTGAAATCTCGATTGGATCTGAACCGTTGGATCAAATATTTATCGGAGGGTCACTGTTCTCTCT
>JASDQU011027737.1:47676-65145 GCA_032191745.1 Picea mariana | reverse complement strand
GAAAATAAGGTAGACTATACCTTTCTGGTTTCCTTCTTTCCCTCACTGATCTCCTCAATACTGGGGTATGAGGTTCTTCTTCTTCTGCTTCATCTTCTTCAGATGATTCAGATTTTGCATCATCCAACTCAAGCTCTATTTTCTCAGGTTCATCTTGCCTTGGAATTCCTGTTTGGACACATCTTTTACCTCTCTAAAAACAACATCCCGAATGTAAATAGTCTTCTTAGTTTCTGGGTTCCAAAGCTTATAACCTTTCACACCATATTTATAACCCATAAAGATACACTTTTCAACTTTATTATCTAGCTTAGTCCTATTTTACTTTGGAACATGTACATAAGCATCAAAACCAAACACTCTGAGATGTTCAAGAGAGGGTGTCTTACTAGTCCATACCTCATGTGGAGTTTTATCATCCAGCGCTGATGAGGGTGATCGATTGACTAGGTAGCATGATGTCCCCACTGCCTCTTCCCATAATTCTCGTCCTAAATCGACACCACTAAGCATGCTCCTTGATTTTTCCATTAGTGTCATGTTCATCCTTTCTGCAACTCCATTTTTTTGAGGTGTGTATGGAGTAGTCTTCTGCATTTCTATACCACACTTCTTACAGAATTCTTCGAATTCATTTCCGCAGAATTCTCCACCATTATCTGTCCTCAATACCTTTATTTTCTTCTCTGTCTGATTTTCTACCAGAGCCTTAAACTCTTTAAATTTATCAAATATCTCAGATTTCTTTCTAAGTAAATAAATCCACGTGTTCCTTGAGAAATCATCTATGAATGAAACATAATACACATATTTACCTAGTGATGGAATAGGCACAGGTCTAAACACATCACTATGTATCAAATCTAAGATCCCCTTCGCTCTTGTAGCACCAGGTGGGAATCTTACTCGATTTTGTTTTCCATATATGCAATGTTCACAGAAATCAAAATCCAGAGTGAAATTAGACATACCTTCAACCATACCTTTACCTTGTAGTGTTCGAAGGCCCTTTTCTCCAATATGCCCCAGTCTTTGATGCCACAACATGGTCTTATTTCCAGGGACAATATTGGTCTTGTCTTCTTTATTTTTCTGCTCATGGACAAAAAAAATGTTACAACCATTAGTATAAGTGCTTCCCAACAAATTGTACATAGTTCCACACCGAACTCCCCTCATCAACACCATTGCTCTGCATACCATCTTGCAAGTTCCCTTTCCCAATACAGTATCCAATCCTGCATCATCCAACTTGCTTACAAATATTAGGCTTCTGGCTAGTTTTGGAATGTGCACAACCTCAGGGAGAGTTCTAATCCTTCCATATTTTAGCAGCAAATTAACCCTTCCACGTCCCATGATTTTGGCTGTCGAGTCATCTCCTCGGAATACATCACCACCATCATATTTTTCATATTCACAGAACCACTCCCTATGAGGAGTCATATGGTATGACACACCTGATTCGATCAACCATACATCATGGTCTACATGTGTACCTGTAGATTCCAGGTAAACATCACCTCCTTCTTTAGTGGAGGCTTTTGCCTCTATGAAAGAGGTGCTATCAGATCTCTTTGGTTTATCAACCTTCTTAGATTTGAAATCTTTCTTATAATGCCTTGTTTTACCACACTTCCAACATTTCCTCAGAGATTTTCCTGGAGACTTAGATCTACCTATAAATTTAGATCTCCCCCCGAAGACTTACCAAGATTCCTATCTTGGGTACGACCTCTTACAAATAAAGCATATGTTCTATGACCATCCATGCTTTTCCACCTCATCTCTTCAGATAACAATGATGAAACTACATCCTCATACTTCAATGTAGATTGAGTGGTACTACCAATTGATACAACCAGATTATCCCAAGAGTCTGGCAAAGAACATAACAAAGTAATACACTTATCTTCTTCTACAATCATAATATTAACAGATATGAGTTGAATTACCAGAGTATTAAAGGCATTTAGATGTCCCGTCACAGAATCTCCATCTTCCATCCTAAGATGATACAACTTCTTTCGAAGAAACAACTTGTTTACCAGGGACTTTATTGATACAAATTCCCTAACTTATCCCATAGTTCCTTGGCTGTAGATTCTCCCAAGACATTCAACAACACTGAATCTGCCAAGCAGAGTCGAATAATACTCCTTGCTCTTCTGTCCAACTTCTCCCAATATTCCTTCGACATACCAGTAGGTAGTGTACTAGTAGTTTGTGTACTAGTAGGTTGTGTACCAGTATCCCGTGTGCTAGTAGACTGCATACCAGTAGGTTGTGTACCAGGATCCACAATGATCCATTGTTCTTTGTCTACAAGAAGGTCCTCCATCTTGATCTTCCATAGCTCAAAGTTTTTACCGTTGAACTTCTCTAGATCGATTCTAGAAGAGCTTGCCATTCCTCTTTCTACACTCGAATGACCACTGCAAAAGCTCCCACGGAGCCCAGGTTTATCACAGACCCAAGATAAAATTGATCTATCAAGACCAAGCCAAACCCTCAACAACAAAGGCATCCCTCTAAAGCCAAAAACGAGCTATGATACCACATGCAATTTTTAAACGTGTGAAGTAAAGAAATGCATATAGATGCTTAAGAAAAACTAAAATTAATCAATGGCTCATACACATAGTACATAGAGATTTACGATGGAAACCCTTAAACGGGAGAAAACCAGTCTTCCTTGGTGTCGAACCTTTCAACTCTTCATTATATTAATTTCACCATTCACCATACAATATATACAATGTTTTAGGTATTCCGTAGCTACCAAAACCCTAATCCCTTAATCCGGGATCAATTTAGAAAACCGCTAAAAATAACAAAAACTGCCAAAAACAAATTTCAGGGTGCTGCCCTGAACGCTGCGTGTAACAGGGGGGGCATACCTGACCCCCCCCTAGCCCCCCCCCTAGGAAATTGCCTGAACCACAAGACACAAATAGAGAAGGAAGTTGGGATCGTCAGACGCAATTGTCGAATCTGATGCACCCACACACACACACATGCAAAGAATATAACACATACCCAACATTTCAACTTAGTGTGTGTGTGTGATTTTTGGGTGTTGCATTTGTGTTGGTGAACACTTGTCTCCATAGTTTCTACATCCGATCTCCTTTTTTTGTTAATAAACCTTGTCGAATATTTGTAATGAAGACATTTTAAACCTTTTTTCCCACAACTTTTTCCTTACATATGACTATTTCCATGGTCGTAATACCATGTATTTTTAATTCATTCGAGATGTGTGGCTTTAGTCCAATTACATATGATCGAATTAGACATTTTGTTGGTATCTCAAAAACTCGCATAGCTAGTGTTTAGCCAATGTTTTCCAGTGACATGTAAATTCGTCCACATTTCCCTTCTGTTGTAGTCTAGTGAGTTTTGTAAAAATGTCTTCCTCTTTAATACCCTGGAATCTCTTAAAAAAATCATTCTTGCGTGTATTCTAGCTAATCAAAAAGGAAAACATTTTCCACCACATGTACTAATTGTATGTGTCTTCTTCTATTTGCATTGAGGCATACTTGATATTTTCATCGTTGTTATCGATATTGTAGATTTAAAAAATTATGATGCCTTGTTAAACCATGCCACACCTTGTTTTTCATTTCTATAAAACTTTGATCATTCTAGTTTTTCTCTCATTGGGTATACAAAAAATTGTTTGATTCATATAAGGTGGAGAATGGGTTGGTGATCGCTAAGTTGCCAAGGGGTATGTTTGGTTGTGGGATTATGATTCGAAATGGATTTGGATTGAAGAGTGAATAAGACTCGGTACCTGCAAAACAAATTGACAATCAATCAACATTATGAAATCCATGTAAAACAATGCAAGTTTACATGGAATAAGCCAAATAATGATGCAAGAGACAAGTTAAAGAAAAATAATTAAAAAGCCAAGGAAGCAGATAGGAGAGAAGGCTAAGGAACAGGAAGTGAAGGGCCATGGTTTTTGGTCTTCCCTTACCCCCTAGTTCTCCCTATTTCTTCACTTACTCTCATACGCAAACGATATTTTGGCCAAGTAGGAAAGGAAAAGAATTGTATCATAAATTGTTGAAAGGAGAATACTGAGCACCATTCAAAACTAGTTTTCCCATTTGGGTTTCCAGGGTATTATGTCATAAATTGTCTTGCAATTACTGTGTGTTTATGATGTGGTTTGCGGGTTAATTGCATCGAATTCAAGGTTGAGCTATTCTAGAATTTATAAATAATTGCATAAGAGTCTCTTCTTACTCAATCACCTTTGTCACTGGGTAATTCATGTGATAATCTAATTTTATGATGCACATAAGGAAATCGAGCATTAGATTTTCCCAACATTTTCTCAAGATGCCAATTAGATGTATAGAGCATGTGATTTAGTTTTGAGCTAATAAAAATAGTTGGTGGAATCAACAAAAATAAGATAAAATAATTGTTAAGATGCAAGTGAATGCCACACCACCCATTTTCCAAGTAGAAAAGTATCCACTCCACTAAATTTCATTGCTCAAAAAAAATGGAGAAATGTTTTAGACATGCCATGCTAGGATTGGCATTGTAAACAAAGTGTGTATGCATGTTGAGCTCTTCAATGCTGATAGTATTCAGAGATAATGTACCCATACTCTTTCTACCAATGCAAGTAAAGGTGCACATGTTCTAACCTCCAATGCTTAGCTCGTTCCAATATAAAGGAGAGTATTCAAATGGGAATAATTTTAATCAATGACCATGGACATAGTACTTGAATTATCCATCGCCCATATCGTTCATTCACTTATGAAATCCAGATCAAAGGCCATAATTAAAGAGTTGTTGTTCTAGTTTCCATATTCAACCCTTGTATTCATCAAATGCAATTTCTCTCTCTAAGTCGTGGGGATTACTTGGGTGTTTCCTTCTTTCTTGGTCCATAACTTCTCAAGCCTCCATCATATTGATCACTACTAAGGTGATTTAACTTACCTGGGTGTATTTGGACATTGTTGGGTGAACTTTTCCTTGTCTAGGTTGATTTTTCTTTAACTGGGTGTTCTCTCTTCCCCCCCATGGGTTGTATGAACCTCACACCCCTTTTTCTCTCTTTTGGTGTATCATTCAATTACCAATTGTGCCATTTCATTGTTGGGAATCTCTTTTTATGTTGGGCATCTCATTAACTTGTTAGGCATTTCACTTGGTTGCTGGGAAAATTTTGTTGTTGACCAACATTTCCAGCCTCTCTTGGGCCGTACACGACACCTGTGTTTGTTGGGGCATTTCACCTCACAACGCCCAGTAATCTTTCGGTATATTGCAGATGGACATTCACTAATCTTGTAATAATATTTTAGATTACACTGTAACTTTAGCATCATTGGTGTATCTTTAATGTAACAACAACAGTATGTCGAAGTGTGAATGTTCCTACTTAGGTCATTGTACAAAGGGTTGTGGATGTGATTATTCATTATTATTTGTGCGATTGTATTAAATATTTTAAAGTCTTTGTGTGAAGTTTTTTTTTTCATTGAAAAAAAGACAAGAGTAGCACTCTTGGGATAGAGTCATCCTTGCACAGAACATGGATTGGATATACTATGAATAGAGAAGTGAACTCTTGAAGACATTTCTCATCAGAAAGAGATAAAAAGATAATTCTGCACAAGTATCCATGTTGGTGAATCTTTTGGTCTATGAGCCCCTTTATTATGGATTAGATGGTATCAAAGCAGGTTGCATCCTTGACTGAGACATTGCTTCCAGAACTGTGAACAAAATATTGCAAACCGCAACATGGGAAAAGCATGTAGAGATAAGTTTGAATATTTACAAGTCAACAATGTCGAGATTTAAGAGGAGAATGAGATCTTGAAGGAGTAGGTTGAGATGTTTAACCAGAGGATGGAAGAGATGGATAAGCACATGGCAACCTCTTCCAAATTATTTCCATTGTTCAAGGAGAAGTTTGAAGAACGTCAAGACTCCCTCACTACAATCATAACATATTGGGACAAGCACAGAGCACAACTTGCACACCTTGGGGACAAGGTGACCCAATTGGATAGTTGGAAGGAGGATAGGTTCACACAGATGATGACATAGTTGCAACAAGAGTTGGCAGAAAAGGAGAATGCCTTGGAAAGGATTCAATTAGTTTTACAAGAAAAGAAAGGAGCAAGGAAATATTCCATTGCCATTGTAGATGATAACACCATGACTAAGGCCACCTTGGTAATATTACCTCCCATGGACACCTCTCAAGAGAATCTTGGTGAATTCTATAAGCATACCAAGGGTATTGGGTATAAAATCCTAAATAAAATGGGCTATGATGGACAAGGTCCAGGTAAGAGGAGACAAGGCATCTTAAGCCCCATTATAGCCACACCATGGGCCAAGCCTGAAGGCCTAATATTTTATGGTAGAAATGAAACTTCCATCACCATGAAGATAACCATTTTTCATGAAGGAAACTAACATGCCAGAGTTAGCTTGCTCATCAAGAGAAGGAGTAGCATGTTGGGTTGTTATATTCTTTGCAATGAAAGTTGAAGGTTGAGGTGGATTGACTGGGTAAAGTCGAAGTCGAAGAAATCGACAGCAAGTTGAAGGTCGAGGTGGATCAACTGGGTAAAGTTGAATTCGAAGAAATAAACAACAAGTCAAAGAGGTCAACTGACAATAGGCTGACAGTTGGGCACATGGAAACCGACTGAAGAACGAATGGAGCTCGACTAGTAAACCGACTTAGAGTTGACTATAACAAAATCCATAGATTCACAGGAATTGTAACCAATGATATGAGAGGACCTGTAACTATTTTTGGGCACCTTTATTTAGGGTTTTTCCTACTGTAAAGCTTATAAATAAGGCGTGTTGTAATGTTGTAGAAGCTAATTTGTAGATAAATAATTTTAGAGGTTGTTGATCATGTAGATGTAAGTCAAATTGGCTACAGGGTTGTTCTTGTGTAAATAAAGAAGGTATGATGTTGATTGTGTCTTAGGTGTAGACCAAGGTTAGGATGTAACCTTTTATTATGAAGGAATAAGACAACAAGGAAAAAAATGCTCAAGGAATGCTATTTTTCCCATTTGGGTTTCCAGGGTAAAATATTTGTGTTCTGTGTGTTTTCTTTGTCATTTAATTTCTTGATTAAATCTTTCTTCCTCTCTTCTGCTAGGTTTAGTGTGGAAGTGTTCCTCATTTCCTAACATGTGGTATCATAGCTTGGTTCAACAACCTTGGATATAAGCTAAACCATAAGTACAGTAAGAGTCGTAAGTCAAAATTATTTACAAATTATGTTTAAAGAATGGCGATTAGCTCGAGCATAGAGATTGAAATATTCAATGGCCAAAATTTTGATCTTTCGAATATTAAAATTGAAGATCTCCTTGTAGATAGAGAACAATGGGAAGTAGACTAAGGTAGTCTGTCCAGGTACCATTCCGATAGGTATTTCGAGGGAAGAATGGGAGAAACTCAAGAGAATGACAAGGAGTACGATTCAAATTTGTCTTGCAGATTCGGTATTACTAAATGTCTCAGATGAATATTCAACCAAGAAACCGTGGGACAAGTTGGGGAGCTTGTACCAGTCAAAATACCTAGTAAATAATTTGTTCCTTAGGAAGAAGTTGTATCTTCTGAGGATGAGTGAGGGAAATTAGGCGACTAGGAATTTAAATGTGTTTAATACCATTATAAGCCATTTATCTTCTGTGGATATTAAAATCACTAAGGAGAATAAATGTGTTTTCCTATTATGATCTTTGCCAGACTCCTGGGATAGCTTAGTCATGGTTATAGGGAGTAATTCAACCACATTAGTTCTAGAAGATGTGGTTGCATCTGTACTATTAGAATAAATGGGAAGGAAGAACATAGAAAGGTCGAACAAAGATGCATTAATGGTGAGAGGTCGATCGGTCGATAGAGATAAAAGAAAATTCTCTGGTAGAAATTCTACGTCGAAGGGTATATATAAATCCTCGGTTTATTCGAGAAAAATAAGATACTAGAAATGCGTTAAAGTTGGGCATTACAAAAGGGATTGCAATTCAAAGGAAATATAAGCTAGTACATGCTCTGATGAGAAGCAGTCGACTGAGAGAAAGATGACTCTATATAAGGGAGGCAATGTGTACTTGGCGTCGACCAGTACACAGTTGGATCAATATGTTTGGTTGATCAACTTAGGAGCATCCTATCATATGAAACCACATAGAGAATGGTTCTATGAATATGAACAATATGAAGGAGGAGATGTGTTCTTGGTGGATGACTCGACAACCAAAATTGTTGGATGAGGAAACATTCGACTGAAACTGCAGGATGGGAGGAGTAGAGCCCTTCCAAGTGTGCTACACATTCTGGTTTTGGAGAGAACCCTGATATATTTCAGCAATATGAGTGATGTAGGGATGCACACTTTATTTAAGAAGGATATGTGCAATATGGTCAGAGGTGCAATGGTCTTAATGAAAGGAGTTCAGATTGGAACCCTATACAAGTTATTAGGGAATTTCGACTCGACTAGATGCAACAACATCATTGTTCATGAAGTTGACTCGACTTTGACTTGACCTGACTCGACTCGGGTTGAGTAGATTCAACCCGACTCGACAAGTCCTTGTCAAAATGATTCAATCATGCTATGGCATGAGAGGATGGGACATATTGGAGAAAAAGTACTTCGAGCTAGGCATAACAAAGGTATGGTTGAATATTTTCCTGAATGTAATTTAGAATCTGACTTTTGTGAACATTGTATATATGGAAAACAAATTTGCATGAGGTTCCCATCTAGAGCAACAAGGGAAAATGTGATTCTAGAATTGGTTTATAGTGTTGGAGTTACTTCACCCACACCTAGGATTTCTTTTTCCTAAGGTTTTTATTTTTTTATTAGTCATAATTAGTCATTATCTAGTCTCCTATATTTTAGGAGAGAATATTCCACCTAGAGAATATTCTCTTTCAGTTCAGACTTCAGTTTGACTAGATGAGTTGAGTTTAGATGTTGCATTAGGATCATCACCATGAAACATTGGGATCATCACCATGCTAATTAGACCTTGCCTTGGTATCATCACCAGAGTGGCCCATTAGCCTTGATTCCTTGAGTTAACTCCTCACTACTTTTTGTTCAGTCAGTTAACTGAAGACTAGTTGACTAGTTAACTCAACTAGGTGGCAGTTCACTCCTGTAACTGCCTGAGAGACTAGAATAGGTGGTAGTTCACTCCCATAAGTGCTGGTGTGTGTCCAGATCACTCTAGACCACCACTATGGCGACTTGGTTCACCACAAGTCGAGCTCATTGATTTATACAAAGTATATCATGTGTAAATTATTCATTATTCACAACGGTTAATGAGAATTCTTTCCATTCTTTCTCTCCTTCTTCTTCTTTTTCCAATTCTCTCTGCAAATGTGTGTATTATTGTTTAGCTAGATATATTCTGTGCAGGTTCAAAACATTTACATGGTATCAGAGCCGACGGACTGCTAAGAAAAAAGCTACACCAAAATTTTTTGCAGGTACAAAAGATTGAAAACAATGGAAAAATGGAATTCCGAAAAGAATTCATTCTTACACCTTACAACTATTTTGCATGGAAGGAGAAAATAGCCATACATCTCTGATCCAGAGGATTGTATAGGTTAACCATGAATATAGATCTAGAGCCAACATCAGCCATAAAAAAATCCAAGTACTTAAATCGCATGGATGAGGCACTCAGAACAATTTGCAGTCTTATTTCTCCTGATCTCCTTTTTCATATATCTTCCTGTAAGACTCCCAATGAAGTTTGGACCATCTTGGAAGGGATCTTTGGAAAACAAGATGAGATGAGGGGACACACGCTAGAGGTGGAGCTACTCACATTGGATCCAAAAAGATTTGATAATATCCAAGATTTCTTTACAAAATTCAAGGATTTACTGTCACAACTCAAAGTTTGCGGGGTTGATAAATCAAAGGAGAAGAAACAAATGGTTCTCACCATTATCACCAAGCTTGGTCCTGAATTCTCTGTATTCGTATCTACATTCCATACTGTCAGATTTGCCTTTGGAGCCACCTGGAAGATGACTTCTCTTGATGACTTTATCGAATCCTTGACACAAGAGCAAACCAAGCTCATCAACATGGGCGCAATCAAAGACCCAAGGGCGCATGCACTCACTGTGCATGATGGAAGCCAAAAATATCATAAATCTAAATATAAAGATAAGTGGAAAGCTCATGCACATACGAAGAAGGAAGGGTACACAAAACCCTTCACCGATGCCTCCGGATCCAAAGGAGAAAAGGGAAGAAAAGGAGAGAAATGCACATACTGTCACAAAGGATTCCATTCGGAATCTACATGCATGCAAAAAAAAATAGATTTGATGTCTCAAATACTTCAACAAAACAACCTTGGAGATCGCATCCCCGAGGGTGCAAAGAAGAAGAAGTCAGAAGATTCGAATTCCAAGAAAGGCAATTCTAGCCATGCCTTGATTGCCATCAACTCCTCTCCCGATGCTTGGATCGTAGATTCAGGAGCATCACATCACATGGCTACCTCAGAGGCAATATATTTTTCATTGGATGTATGCAAAGGTCCTCCCATTTTGATGGGGGACAACTCTTTTGTCGAAATCATCGGCAAAGGAAGGATTGAACTCACCAACGGAAGTGTCAGGCTTTTGTATTAATGATTTTAATGACCTGAAAACACTAAATTGTCAAACCAGGGTAAGTAAACTTAGAGCTGCTACACTATATGTGCTGGTAAGATTCTAATTTCTACCTAAATGTTATTCTAAGAAGAAAACATAAACTTACTCTTATAAATTGAATCCTAATGCTTATCTTAAAACTGATCATATCTTGTCTAATTAATCAATGGAAATAATTCTAAGTTAATCAAATATATTTCTATTCCTAATCCAAAGAAATCATCCAATGCTATCTACCATTAACTAAACACCTAATCATCAAAACATCTACCTTGACCATACAAGAAAGAACATTTAAAAACCTTCTATTCAATCTAAATACCAAACAATTCTAAATCTAATAAAAGTGAAACTAATCAATGTCCTTCTTTACTCTACAAATACTGGAAGCTTCCTTTAACCAAACCACAAGTGAACTACCCTAAAAATAGAGTAAATCTGAGTTCAAACTAACTTCAAATCATGATTAAACTAGAAACTTGAAAACATAGTAAATCTAAACTAATTTAAGAGAGTTTAATCAACAATTGGATTATTCATCAAATTCCACAACTGGCAAGCAACTCATTCTAATATTCAATGATCTACGAGATAATACCAAACTAAGAATGAACTAAATGAAAACAATTCAAGTCAGAAATTAACAAAATAGTTTCAAGTTAAAAATAATTCACACACAGATTCTAAAACTGGAAACGAACTAACTATACTATAGAAAAGAGAAAGCGAATTGAACCTGTTGGCGGGCCCAACCAAAAGGTGCAATCGCTCTAAAACGAAACCAGAACTAAATCAAATCACTTCATGTGTAACTGTATCATTCCTCATGCTCCATAATTCGAAAATTAACTCAATTCATTAACTTAAAAGATGATATAACGCACAGTTCAAAACTTGTATTATCAACAATATCGCATAACATAACATGTTTCTTGAGAGAGAGATCCGAGTTTATATAGATCCTTTCTACATCTACAATCGTGAATCCCAAAAATAGACTTGGACATAGGTACATTAATTAGATCCGAAAATGACTCAAAGTTTGTTAAAACTAAGTTCACAGCTTCATGACACGAAGTGTCAAGAAGCGTGAACTATGAAATAGAGATAAGCATAATAACAAACGGTTCTATAATTCTGCTTTGAGTCATCACATTATGTTCTTTCGAGATTAATTCGAGATTTGAAATCTGAACTATAACTCGATCAATCATATGAATTGGAACTGTCATTCCAATCTGGCAATATCGTGCAAATCTTTGACATCTCCACTAAGTGCAAGCTGGTACTTGGTACTGATAAATCTGTTTCAAGGAAACAAGTACCTAACTCATGCAATGTTAGTATCAATATCAATTTAAAGTATCAAAATACATTAAAAATAACTTAAATCATATGAATACCTTGAATAGCTCCATTTAGGGAAAAATGATGTGAAATGTATCAAGGTAAGGCTAGAAAGGAATGATACTGGATATGGAATGGGGGTATATCTGGCATAATATAGGCAAAAGTATGGTCAAAATTGGAGACTAACATTTTCCCCCAAGCTGAATACTTTGCCTGTCCTCAGGCAACAAAAAGTCAAAAACTAAGATTCATCAGAGTGTTGCAGCAGCTGCAACCAACATTTGCAATCTCTCATGCTTCTTTATGTTTCTGATTTCCTTCTTAAGAACCCGATTAATGGTAATGTGCTTCTTGGAAATGCTTTGCAATCTCTTCTTCTTCTGCAAAAGAGATCTATTTTTCTGTCTTAATTGCTCGATATTTTCCAAGAAGTGAGCTTGCCTAAGCTTCATAAGTTCATTTTCTATTTTTATATGCCGATCTAGTATGGCATATTCATGTAACTTTTCTTTTAACCTATGATTCATGTTTTCTAATCTGACAACCATTGGTTGCAAAGATCTACTGGAATAGATTTCACAATAAGATTCGAATGTATTACAATGACCTTGTTGTGTTTGAGGGCTGGATTCATGAGTGAACTCATTAGGTACTTGAACATGGGTATCGACTGGGCTGGATTCATGAGTGAACTCATCAGGTACTTGAACAGGGGTATCGACTAGTATCTCAACTGGTTTGTCCTGCACAATTTCTTCTGGCATATTCTCTTGCTGATTTACTTCACAAACCTTTCTAATCAATTGAGAGAGAGTCCATGTCATCTCAGAAGATTCTGGAGCATCCTCATGATCAGTCATACTTTTCATTCTTTCCTGTAATGGATAACTAGGCACAGAGTTATCCATATCTGAAAATGTGCATTTACGTTTAGGGTTCCTTCTAGGTTTGACGATTAACTCCTAGAGCTCTTCCACATCAATAACATTTTTAGCAATCAGAGAAGAAATTTGAGATTCGATATTTACATCTGTATGGACCATATTTTCTACTTTTTCACGGCTAGTTTCCACACCATCAGGACTATGGACATCAAACGAGTGTTCAGTGACATGATTATCATCATTGGCCTCAATATTACAATCTGGTGTATACTCAGGATCATTACAGACTTTGGTTAGGGTTTTAACAACTTTCTTCTTAGAACTCGACTTATTCTATGTAGCAATTGACTCAAGGGTTTTATCCTTAGAATTGTCAGAAGCTATGGTTTTTATAACAAACATATCCCAGGATTCCTGTTTGTGGGTTAATGCGATATTAACTAGAATTTTTACAAGACCAAAATGAAACAAACTGCCCCTAAAATCTTTTTCTTTGCGAACTTGTTCTAACATTCTCTTCAAACTTTTCAACAGAAAATAAGGGATGTTCACCAGATGGTTACTTTTAAAATGTAGTAAGAGTCGAGCATGACAGGGGAACACAATCGTGTACCGACCTTCACAGGTGAGGTAGCGTTGAAGTATGGATAGAAGCTGAGCCCATTTTGGTTCCAACCACGAGCTCGAGGTGCCTTCTGACCATTGTAATTTTCGATATTGGGTTTGCAGGAGTTGTGTGCAGAGCTTTTTGCCTACTGGTTGTCCCTTCGTCCATTTCTGACCAGTACTGGGTAACTGTATTGCTTCAGAAATGAACTGCTCTGTGACTTCAAATTCTAACTCGCCTACTTTAGCCAGTCCACCATGAAAGTGCAGAGCGAATTGAAGTGTAATCTTATCATCATACCCATCAAATTTCTTGAAGAACGGCTCCCATCTAGCCTTCTGAAAGATGTGCTTGGTGGCTTCATACTCAGGAAGAGCCTCCAAATCTGCATAAGTCTCGGGTTCATGGCGATTCACCACCATGATGCTACTCAGTATAACATGAAAGGTTCAAAGGTAAGAAAAGGAATTATATGAGGGCAACAGAGGAGTAGATTATTATGTATGAAATAGGCCATGTAAGGTATTATGGAAAGACGTTTTAAGTGTCGTGAGGATCAGTAGCATGTGAAGGAATGATGACGATCGTACTTGTTTGTTAAAATATCATTTCACATGAGTCATGTCAAATTCAACCATTATAATGTAGTTCATTCTTCATGACATGAAGTGTCAAGAAGAATTGAACTCAACATTTAAGTACATAGTATAGAAATGATGAATTAACACACGAGGAAAAAAATGACATGGAGTATCGAGGGAGTCATAGTTCAAGTTATTAATATGTATTTTAATAAATTAAACTAACATGAAACTATACTTACCTGAGCTCGATTACTTACTCCCAATTATGTTGTGTTTTCTTACTGCAGGAATTTTGAAACCAATTCTAAATCTGGAGAATGCCAAAGATGTAACTGGAATCTGTGCTGCTGATAGCCATTGTGACTGATTTGCATTTCCTGGGACTGAATAATTCTGTCTGGTACTGACTAGTACTGAGAAAATAAACTGAGATCTACAAAGAAATCTGAACCAAAAATAACTGCAGCGAAGACATCCTGAACAAGATAGAAAACAAGCCATCTATCAAGCTTCAAGCTCTGTACTTGGAAACTACTGTAGCTGGGCAAGTGCAACAGAACCTTGCTGAGATATAAAAGTGATCTAAAAATGAACAAGACTTGTAAACTTGGAAATATTTGCAAGTAAAGTTTATGTGTTTAAAGCAAATGGATCAACTTTGCAACACATCATTTAATAGGATTTACTCATTTAAGACACAAATAAACAGCAGCATAATCAATGAACATAAGCACATAAACACAGCAAATGATAAAGGAGTTCACCCCTCTCTTGGGCTACATCTCCTGGTCTAGCTTCCAATGGATCATTATTATTAATTGCTCAAAGTGATAAAAAACGTGCTTTACAATTCTCAAATTGACCAACAGACTGCTCCAATGGCTTCAGAGCGTCCAAAAACCCCTAGCTGGGCTTTTTCGGCACCTCGTTTGGCCAAAAAACGAAGAAGTTAGGCTTTCTGGAAGTCCCCCCTTCAAGCTTGCTGTCTTTGCATCTACAAATTGCACCCTTCTTCATTCAACCTAGAACACACGCTATTTAAAGCGTAAAAACCCGGCACCGAACGCAACCGTGTAAATGGTGTGAACTGTAGGACGGTTATGGGCACTCCAGCCCCTAACTGCCAAGCTCTCGGGCATATGGGTCCACAATATGACCTTGGGATAGCACAAAAAATCAACCGTTTTAAACTTCCATGCTCTCTATTGTGGTCGCATGCAGTCACACATATAACCACGGGCCAACATTTGAAAACCCCGCGTGCAATTAACGAAAGGCATGGTCGTATGGTAGTTTAGTGCGACCGGGGGCTGGGCTCCATTTGTAACACGACTCCCGCGCAAAATCTATGGTATGGTCATATGTAACATAATAGAACCACGGGTTGGGGCTAAGCCCCGGCCCAACCCCCCGTCATATACAACATAATTCAAACTTAAATACATTGTAAAGCATATAGCTTACAAGTAACACCGTGTGGGCTAGTGGTAGCCCACACTCTACCAAAGTGCGAAGCCAAAGGGGAGGTCCGGGGTTTGACCCCCACGGAATCCATACAATTTTAAACAACAACCAATATAAAGGTGCCACGTGGCAGCCCATGACTGGGCCACATGGCACCACACCATTAATAAAAAATGATGCCACGTGTCACATCAAAATTTGACCACATCTGCCA
This sequence comes from Picea mariana, assembly GCA_032191745.1. NCBI lineage: Eukaryota > Viridiplantae > Streptophyta > Pinopsida > Pinales > Pinaceae > Picea > Picea mariana. Next base: position 49,311 of record JASDQU011027737.1, on the reverse strand, counting down.
ATCAAAAACTACCACATCATCACATGACACATCAGTGTATGGTCATATAGTCTCTGCCACATCATTGTACGGCCCCTGCCATGTTAGCCTGTATGGACTGCACAGTCAGCGTCCTTTTTTTGCCTATTTGACGATCCGAACAGATCGCGATATCTCTCGCTCTCAATGTCTGTTTGAAATGAAATGAGTTGCGTTGGGTTCGCAACAACGAGGCCTACGTTCTCGTTCGATTTGAAGAAATTCCGAGCACTTTGAATTTTTGAGCAAAATTTGATCCCCTAATCACACCTCCCCATTGGGAAGCTTTTGGACCTCCAAAAGACTATTTCCAGTCTATGTGAATATGAGGGTATAGTTCCCTCACCCTTCCAACCTCAATCCACTTGGCTTTGCTTGGATTGGTACCTTTAAGACCAACTCGAAGATACTCCACATTTCCTCGTTTTGAAGTTTGCATTCTCCTGTCAAGGTTGGTGTCTTCATGCAGTTCTATAAGATAATCTGGGGAAAAATCATCTATAGAAGGAATCTGAACATGCTCTCCATGATCATCAATCAATGGAGGCTCATACAATTTCAAATTCTCAACATTAATGACTGCATTTTCTCCCCGTGGAATACATAGCTTGCCAAGATGATACAAAAGATTATCATGCACATGGTAATCCAATTCTTCAACATGGTTAGAGTGGCACAAAGTTTCATATACTTCTTTGAAATTAGTATCTAAAGCATATTGCTCAACATAACTTTCATGTATGATAGGACTATGCTTAAAAATAACTGAAGCACTAATAATAGGCCTTGAAAACATATCAACGACTTTGTTAAAAATGCCCTTCTTATACCTGATAACTAAATGAAACTGTTGAAGAAAACCCATCCATCTGAAGTGCCTAGCTTGCTGTAGCTTTGTCTGTGATTGTAAGTATTGCAGTGGTTGATGATCGGTGTGAACAATGGTTTCTTTTCCCAACAAATAATGTTTCCATTTTTTTACACTTTAAACCAATGCATACAATTCCTTATCATAAGTAGGATAATTAATCACGACACCATTAAAAGTCTCAGAATGAAAATAAATGGGCTTACCATACTGCAGCAAAACTACTCCCATTGCATAATTTCTTGCATCTGTTTGGATTTCAAAAGGTTGTCTTAAATTTGGAAGTGCAAGAACAGGCACTGAACTGATCTTCTCTTTCAAAGTATCAAAAGCCTTCTGTTGCTTGTCTCCCCATTGGAAAACTTGCTTGACACTTGTCACAGCATGTAATGGAGCTGCAATGGAAGAAAAGTTAGCAATAAACTTCCTCCAATATTGGGCTGCTCCCAAAAAACTTCTTACCTCTGTCACATTGCTGGGATTGGGCCATTCCAAAATGACTTTGACCTTGGAGGGATCAATTTTTAATTCACCACCACCAACAATATGCCCTAAGTAAATAAGTGAAGTTTTTCCAAATTCACATTTGGACAACTTCAAAAACAACTGTTCTTTTCTCAAAACATCCAAAACTTGTTTCACATGTTCAACATGCTCTTCACGAGATTTGCTAAAGATCAAAATATCATCCAAGTAGACAATAACACAATCATCCAGAAAAGGCCTTAAGACATCATTCATAACTCTCA
>JASDQU011027737.1:8780-28207 GCA_032191745.1 Picea mariana | reverse complement strand
TAAAAATTAAGTTTCATTATGATGAGATAAAATATATTAAATGGATAATAAGGGAGTTAACATCAAATGTGTTATTTGAGACTTGATAAAAAAAATAGATTAAAAGAAAAATCACAAGATTAGCATTAAAAAAAATGTTATATTTATCTAATTAAATAAACTAATAATCACCTAAAAAATAAATTAAAATTCTCATTTATAAAACAAATATAGATTTAAAATTGAGTATAAAAATTTGAATATTTTATCTAGTTTGTTGAGGTTTCCTAATAAATAAGTATCTATATTAAAAATGTTAAAAATTGAGAATATGCATTTGGAATCTAAAGTGAACTTTGAAGTAAATGAGTAAGCCAAGAAAAAAATTATTTTGCAAATTGTATTGCACTAAGTGAATTTAAGTATCTAGAAAATATTAGTTAATTATGTGTATGTAATCTGGAAGTAAATCTTAGTGTATCCGTGTATGTAAGTGAGTAATGTTTCCAATACATTCAATGTTGAAAACTTAGAATTAGTTTCTTCTCATAAATATTTGACCTAAATTTAAGTTTAATTATAGATAAAATCTTTTTTAAAGAAATCTATAAAAGAAAGCATTGTAACCTCTTTATTTCAAGTAAAATAAATAAAGGTTTCTACTATGATGAGATCAAATACATTAAAATGGTGGAGAATTAGAGAGTTAATATCAATTGTGTTATATTTGAGACTTGACCTACTCGCTCAAATAAATAGTCGGTCAAATAAAATAATTGACCTACTCGTTATATTTGATGGCATCCCCAAATACGTCGATGTAATTCCTCGCTTCCAATCGTGGAAGATTTGTGTGCCAACGATATTCCATAACGTATTCTATCTGCAACAACCACAAAATTGAAAGTATTAAAAGCTCAACGCACTGATTTACTTAGTTCGATTTGAAACGAACGTTGCAAATTAGCAGATTTATATGTTATCAGAATTGCTCCCTCAGCACTCAAAAGGCGTTTTTGGGGAAAACTCCGTGAGGAATCCGTGATAGAAAATTTGAACTCCCACAGTTTCATTATGATGGCTTCTGAATTTCAAATTTCGATCGATAAGAAATTTGCTACCGAATTCTATTTATCTGTTTTCAGTGCTGCTTATCAATCTCCCTGCCTCACCTCTCGTGAAAGACTGGATACCGGAATATTTTGTACGGATTCTTTTAAATACGTTGTAGAAAAAATTTCAGCCTCTTCCATAACATCCTCACTTGGAAAGGCAACGAGGGAGGCCCGAAATAGATTGAGAACACTTCGGATTTCTCCTTCTGTTTGAATCGAAGAACTGACAAACTGCCCCTTCACGTCTTTAAAGTGTTCCAACACACCTGATATTAATGCATAATGTATTATCAAATCTGTGCCTTCATGTAGATGGCAGTTGGCTGCTATCATGAAAGAACTTGATGGAAGTTGGCTACTATCATAAAAGAAATTAACATTTACTAATAAAACGTGGATATATCTACCTGAAGACACCGGGTATCCGTGTAGTCGAAGAGTTCGAAAACCCAAAGCAGTTGAGTTGAGATCAGTGACGTCACTTTCTCTTCCACATCCAATGCCTTTCTCGCTCCAATAACTGTAGGTGAAAATAATTTCTCGTTATAATCATGTGTATGCCATAAACAAATAATGATAATAAGGCTACGATGACTGACCTGTAAACATAATCCAGCGCCGATTTTATCTCAGTTTTGAAATGCCTATCGATTCCCAAACGTTCAATGCTATCGACTACGGAAAGGCGTGAAATTAGATCGTTGAGGGGAGTGATTAATACTCCATCTTCCACCGAAATTGAATTGAACATCTCTTTCACTTTCTCAATAAGCTTCTGAGCGCGTTGAGTGTATGAAGGTGCCTGACTCATATACATTCAACACAGTAAATAAAAAAGAAAAAAAGTATTGATTTCATTATGTATAAGAATAGGTTGAAAGATGAAAATGACCTGATAAGGCGTGGAGAGAGACTGTATGAAATCGTCGTCCCAGAGGTTGGAATGATGATTCGCTATGCGTCTTTGTACACCATCACCGGACACAGCGGTTGCCGAACACATGCTGATGGGAGCTCTCACAGTTTTCCCTCGACTGCACACTCCAAGAGTTGGGACTGTTCTACGGAAAGACTTAAGCTCATGAGCAGAACTGATAAACGATTTGGCGGCCAACGGTACAATAGAAAGTAGAGCCATTCGGGTTAACGAACTAAAAACTTATGTGATAGGTTGTGGTATATGGAGCAATTGCAATTAACGAACTAAAATTTATAGGATACAACTCAATAATTGACTTTGTTCAGAAAAAAGGGAAAAGTTGCGTAAAGATCACCTAATTATTACCGCAATGGAGATCGCCCAATCGTCGATTTACACCGAGTCTCGTGACGGCATCAATTTTGAAAGCGATTCAAATGCAACTACTTATAAACCACTTGCAATAGTATTCAATGGTACGTAGTAGGTTGGATATTGATAGCTAAAGTAATGCTACCCAATAGGTTCGATATTGATAGCTAAGTAGATTTACATTGAGATTGGTCAGTGGGTAAGTTTTGAAAGCTATTAAAATGCAGTTGGCAGGTGACTCAAAAGTGATTAGTGACTAATTTACAAATACAAATAATTTATAGGTGGTCTCCTTGTAGCCCTCCATGAAAAAGATTAGAAAGAAATTATACACAGTTTAAAACTCAACATATTTACAAAGGTAACATATTTACAAAGGTTTCAACAAGGAAATTGATCTACTTTCAAAAGCAACTTTAACTCTTGAGAAAGAAGGTTTATATTTTGCAACAATAAAAAATGGATATGCAGAATTTTTGGACAGATTAGACATCACATAATTATACAAATACAAATCCTTGGGAACTGATTCTTCGGATAGTTGGAAACTGATTCTGTTACTTTAGATCGATTCAAAGAAGTCGTAATTTTTTTTGAAAACTTTATTATAGAGCTTCCTAGCTTTGCTGGTTCGATAGGTTTTGATGTAATGAAACATCAAAGATGAAGAGATCTGAACAAAGTATTTGTAGCAGATTATGTATATTTATCATTTTTCTTATGAAAAAATGATAATGAGGAACAAATGATGGTATCCATAAATCCATAGGAGGGTTACAAAAATAATTATAGACTATTAAAACTATAAAAATATTTTGAGACATAAAAATAGGAATAGTTTTAATAATATAAGAAATGCTTTGCTTAAAATAAATGAGAACATTGTTTTCTGGTTTGAGAAGAAGCTTCAAATTTATTTTTATTTTTTTAATTAAAATATTAACCATATGTCATAGATATGATAGACAACATCATGCTATATTAATTTATGATTCTCCATGTATAATATAATATAGATGGAGTTTCTTCTCCAAAAACCATGAATACGATTTACAATATCTTTTTCTCTTAATTTAAAATTCTTAAAATTATTGAAGCACCTTGTAACACCTCAAATTTCTTCAAAGCACTGAGCAGCATTCCTCATAACCATAAACAAAAACCGAAAATATTCCATCAGCTCAAATACTTAGTTTATGCTATTTTTGTCCAAAATGTCACTTTGATTCATTAATCAGAACACCTAATCATCTTGAAAACTTGCCGGTTGGTGTGTCATCAACTCACACCAAACATCTTTTATGTTTTGAAAATTTGCATTGAAAATTGCCATTCAGCTTTAATATAAAATAAAACTAAACTTAATAGGATTTGAAACTGTTGTTTTTATTTGTATAAAGTTATTCTCTTTTGAAAATATTTGATGTTTTTATTCCATTTTTTGAAAGTATTTAATTTTGATGGTTTTATTTCCATTTTTTTTTAAGTATTTCTGACATGTTGGTAATCCAACCTACCATCCGATCTACAATTAAATTTTTGTTGATAATTTTTTTTTAATTGTTTTTGTTTATCAATTTTATATTTAATTTTGTTTATTATTTAAATGTTATATATTATATTTAATTATTATTTTTTATTGTATTTAAATATTATTTTTGATTAATAAGTTTTTTTATTGTGTTTTTAGAAAATTTTATATTTAATTTTGTTTATCATTTAAATATTATGTATTATATGTATTTTTGTTGTGAATATAAAAGCAATTTTTGTAGTGAATACAAAGGTAGCTTGCTATTTATTGATTAAAACATCTACTCATCTTAAATAATTGAAAATAATTTGACTAGTAAAGTCTAGGGAGATATACATACCCTACCGTATACCCTACCCCCCTCTGGATTTGAACTTATGACCTCTTAAGAGGAAACAAATGTTCTTAATGGTTAGGCCCACTCAGGTACTATGTGATTCATTAATTAGAACATGTGATTAGCTTGAATATTTGAAAATAACACCTAATCATCTAGACCAAGAAAAATTGTAGGTTGGTGTGTTCGTGACTCACTCCAAGCATCTTTTATGTTTGGAAATTTCCATCGAGCCTCCAGAAAATAAAAAGAAAATAAAATAAAAATTGACCAAGAAAAGTTGTAGGTTGGTGTGTTAGTGACTCACTCCAAGCATCTTTTAAGTTTGGAAATTTCCATGGAGCTTCCAGAGATTTGAAGTTGTGACCTCTTAAGAGGAAAGAGATGTTCTTAATCATTAGGCCTACTCAGGTAGCATGCAATTCATTAATTAGAACATGTGATGAGATTGAATATTTGAAAATAACACCTAATCATATAGACCAAGAAAAATTGTAGGTTGGTGTGTTAGTGACTCACTCCAAGCATCTTTTATGTTTGGAAATTTCCTAAAAATTTCCATTGTGGTGAAAACAAAAGTAGAATGCAATTCATTAATTAGAACACTTAAACATCTTGAACAATTGAAAAGATCATGTAATCATCTAGACCAAGAAAAGTTGAGTGGTGTGTTAGTGACTTACTCTAAGTGTGTTTTGAGTTATAAAAATTTCTATTGAGCTTCATAAAAAAATTTGATTTTAAAGAGATGTTTTCATTTCTACATTTTTTTTTAAACTACTCTTATCATAAAGTTTATATTTAATTTTGTTGTTATTTAAATGTTATGTCTTGGAGAAAATTTTGTCACATAGCCTATGCATAACATAAAATTATTATGAAATTGCATTTAAGATAATATCATCCAACAACAAAAGTTTATGTAAAATATTTGATTTGTCCTACATCATAAGGAATACAACACCATTAAATAAATAAATAGAAAAATAAAATCCTTAAACATTTAAGATTCTTCTTTTCTTAGCATATTTCTAAATTCCGTGCACCCTATCCCATTCTATTAGTGATGAATCAAGCCCTCTTAGTGAAATTCACATGAAGGTATTTAATGCAGTCAATGATAGTTTTTTTCTTTGTATGCCCTCTATTATGTTTTGTCTTGAGAACACTCTCTCACATGATAGTATACTTGGTGGAATATTAAGTATTGTATTACATAACTCTAGGACACAAAGAATCATCCAAGCAACTTTCATGGATGGCCCCTCACAATTAACATGAAGAGTATTAACAAATTTTCATATGAAGAGTATCAACAAATACATGCAATTGTTTAAAAGATTTTCAAGCTAACGCTTTGAATTTTCTTCTCTTCCATGAACATATTATACATAATGACAATGTATAAAGGACATGATAAGGGATAAACAACCTTGCAAAATTAAAAAAAGAAAGATCATGGAATCTTTCATTCTAACTCTCTACAAGAGATTGAACATATTCTTTTGCAAGTCGTTTGCAACTCTCTAGTGAACCAACAATGAATGTTTTCCATGATTGCTTTTGTGTATAAAAAAAATCACCATATGAATATGAAAAATTACCTCTTGATGAAGAATTTATAAATAACCAAATTTAGAAGCTTCTAAAAATTTAGATAAGTAATATGTGTCATCTCAGATCGTGTAGGATTTTCTTTGAGAAAATACGAAGTTGAGATTTATTGAAATTTGATATGCAATTGCAAGCTTCATGCATCTCTTGGATAGTTGAATAGTGGATTGTATTCTAACTTTGAATCATGTCAAACATCCAATATCCATGGGGCATGGGGAATGGAAAATACATCTTACGGCCTGCAAGTCTACAAATGAGTCTAGAAAACTTCACTAACTTAATGATGCATTTATTAATGGAGGGTGTCCTCAATGATCACGATTTCTCTGCCACTTGAACTAGAGTAATCAATTTTTGAGGGTATCCAAGGAGGCACCATTATGGTGATTCAGTCACACTGTAGTGAAGATAATGTGAAACCTATTATCCCATGATCCATCCTACAACCAACTTGTCGATGGGTCCAAAAGATCTGTCAAGCAGGTTAGGGAGAACACTCGATGGTAGGTCCCAATTAGACCCACTCTCATTTGGAAGAATGTTTCGAACTAGTATAAGGGCCCGGTTGACACTAAAATTTAAGATAACAAAAGGGGAAAAAACAATTGATTGTCCAACAAAGAATTCTACGTAACTCAATTTGGTTTATTATAATGGAAAATTAAATTCCTAATTGAATTAATTATACCCTATCCAGCATAGGAGTAATACTAAGAGATAGATATGGCATAAATTTGTGTCATTGATTATAGAAATAGTTCATATCAACCAGTCATATATTAAAACAATACCATTGTAGATTTTATCACAAAAAAATGGAAATCAATTCCATACACTACAATAGAACAAACAATTAGCGCCTAAAATAGCACCAAAATTTAGTGTATTTCAGTTCACGAATTGGACACCTTATATGGTGCCAAACTTGGCGCAATCTGGATTGTTTATAATTGCGCCAGATTTAGCGATGGAATTAGTGCCATGAATAACATCAGGTTTAGAGTCAAGAATAGTGTCGAAAATGAAGCCAAGAATAGCGCCGGGAGTAGCGCCAGATGTTGCTTCCATTTCTTCTTCTCATATGCCTTCCAATTTTGCTTCCAAGTTGGCTTCTGGTTTGGCTTCCAGTTTTACGTCTAGTTTTGCTTCTAACATGGCTTTCAATTTTGCTTCTGGTTTGGCTTCCAATTTTACGTGTAGTTTTGCTTCTTGTTTTGCTTCTGGTTTGTCTTCCATTTTTTATTCCAGTTTTTCTTCTGGTGTGGCTTCCAATTTTGCTTCCAATTTGGCTTCCATTGTTTCTTCATTTTTTTCTTCAAAAAATGCTTCTTTTTTTTCTTAAAAAAATGCTTCTTTTTTTTCGTACAGTTATTAATTTAATATGTTTTATTTCAATTTAATTAATTAAATATATCATGTCCCTTAAATAACTTATATTATTATACAATAAGTCATATAAATTCATTTGAAATATTTTATCGGATAACATTTATAAATAATTTTTAGGGAAACAAGCATCCATACAAATTAACGACATCATTATACTTATTAACTATCCATCAAAATATAATCTACAACATCCATTATATATAAAATAATAAGATAATTATTATAACTTGATCATCATCTATAATTAAAAAAAGTGATTCAAATATCTGTAATTTCAGTGAATTTGAAAACATCCATCATGAGCAGTAAATCAAAACCATCATACGTAATAAATATGCATCCAAAAATCATCAACCACTTTCAATATATGAAAAATATATGATTCAATACTGATAATATCATCATCATATATAACTAAAAGAAGTGAAATTCAAATATGCCAGTAGATCAATAACCTGTGAAAATGATACATGTCCAATAGTCGACATATGTCAATATGATACATCATGTAGTAATGATAAAAATAAAAATGATAAATTATGTAAGACAAAATAATACAAGTCAATATGATACATCATTTCCAAATGATATAAGTCAAAATGATACATGTCAAAATGATAGAACTCAATAATATGGTACTGGAGGCCGTGAAAATGATACATATGATAGTAACTATGAAAAATGGAATTATAAAAATATATAAGAAATGATTCGTGATGCAGTCTATATGATCATGAATGTCAGTGGCTGCTACCAGTTATTGCCTCATCATCATCATCACCATCGTGATCATGATCATCATGATCATATGCATCACGATCGCCCTCATTGTCATCTGTATGTATGTCATCATGATCATCATCTACCATCTTAGCATCAGAGGCAACATCATCTAGAGCTATCTGATGAAGATGATCTAGATGTTCTTGAAGATCCTTGTTCTGGAAAAAAAACATTTAGAATTAAAAGTTATTATTTATTTCATGCAATAATTAATTTCTCTGTTATATATCTAACATTACAACATATGAAATGAAAATATAATCATATTACATCATATCAAAGTGCACATGCGATAATAAAATTTCAAATAAGTTATAGCTAATATGCCATTCCAATTATGTAATGACATATTAGCTAATATGTTGGAGAACTAAGGTAGAACCTGTGTCAATCCATACATCCAAAAATGTTTTGTTTCTAGCTAAAACTCATAAGGACATACAGGAAGGGGTTTGGTGAAGAAGATGCAGTAGTAGAAAGGGATGTTCAGTCCATGGAATCCTACGAAGCAAGAGATTGAAATATGGTTGGAGAAAAAGCACTTTGAGCTCATGTAGAAAGATAATAAGGGTTCAATGTATACATTGCGCTAGTACCTACCTACAGAGGTATTTGTTTACAGATTTGCATGAAGCATATTTCTGTTTCTTTCTAGAGTTATTACAGAAGTGGATATTGAGGTTGAAAGATACCCATACGAATAATAGGATTAGGACTGTAGTGTGGACTGCTGAAAATATCACGTGGTTGGAAAGAGTTAATAATAAATTCATGCACACAATGGATTTCTAGTTAGACATCATTATTGTGGGGTTTATCACTGAGTTTGTAGTAGATACAGAGAATTCATACACTACTGCAGAGAAATATTTCTTGAAGGGACCCAAAGGGAGGTACATCAAGTCTCTTTACACATTGATCAAGATCTTATTACAAGATAAAGGTGTGATGACTAGGGAATCAAAGAGTTAGATCACTCTGCGTGCATGGGGGGGTTGGGGGAAGCACCGAGGAAGATCTAAGAAATGGAGAAGGGTTTGGAGAGTGATGCAGAAGCATCTCCCACGACAAGCGTGCTAGTGCGGAATGCAAGTGGATGGCTGGACAAGCCAGCACAAATTTTGAAAACACCTTGAAAGTGTTGCGCGAACATTAATGAGGAGATTTAATGAAGCACACTTGTAAATGTAATTGGGACCTTGAGCCATATGCTCTCGTCCTTAGTAGATAAATGACATTTAATATAGTTGATGCAGGTAGATAGGATTTTAATTTTAGATTAGTCAGTTTTAGAGGGAAAGAGGGAAACAGGATATAGACACCCTCATTGTGCATTGTAACATAATTTTGAGCATTGAGGAGAGAAGCAGAGAGTTGTGGAAGGACACCCATGTACAGAGCTTGAATTAATAGAAGAAGTTGACTCAACTCCATGGTTTTGTGTTTGTTCTCTGTGTATGTATGTTGAATGCTATGCTCATGAGTATTTACTTCCTATTATGTATTTGTTTTACATGCTATGTATGAATGATTTCTCGCTGAGTGTTTGAAATTTGAGAAAGGAAGTAGAAGAAATGAGTTTCAATTGTTTCTCTATCTGAGGAATGATTCATGCAAGGAGTGCATTGACAGAAGGCTTAGATAGTTTAACTCTTGTTCTCATTCACTCAGAAGTGAAATTGGGTTATAGGAGTCATGCAAGGAGTGCGCAAGCTAAGGAAAGTTTCAGTTGTGAATCTGAGTAGAGTATTGAAGGACTGTTGTTGTAGGAGTGCACAGAGACAAAGGTATTCACCACTTTGAAGTGTTTGAGAGTTGTTGTAAGGAGTGCGTGCAAGAATTTTCTCTAAGACTCAGAGTCGTGAGAAAGCTCAGGAAGGATAGGCCATCGAATTCTCCTGAAGAACTGTGTAGGGAAGTCGTGATTGGGAGTTCGTGAGAGGCGTTGCAAGTGTGTATGTAGGTGGATAAGTCCTTGTGGAGGAATACTTGGTTCATTTCACAGAATTCATCAGGAAAGATAGACGGTCAATATTCTCTGAGGAGAAACCGAGAATCTCCGTGGGCCGTGGGATCTTGCAGAGGTGTAAGGGAGATACGACGTCATATTTCCTAAAGGATAAAAGCTCAGGAGGGGGAGAGTCGTTGACCCAAGTTGGTCAGGGTTGTTGGATCTACACGTACATCGTGCATCGGGGTTTCGTGGGTTGAAGTCTCGTGAATATAGCAAAAGGAATCACGAAATCGTGAAACATGATATCCTGATGAGCTCAGATCCGTCCATCTGTTGGGACAGGTGGCAAGAACCAGGAGTCATTGGTATATAGGGTTTTCAAAAGTCAAGATCCCGAGACCTTTTGAGTTCCGAAACAGCGAGGGGATCATAGCCGTGGATCTCGAGAGGGACGCATGTCAGAAGATCTGAAGAAGTCGGGGTTTGAAGTATCGGAGGTTTTGAGGAAAGGATACTCTTGCAATTTGGAATCGCAAAATGCGATATCTCAATAGCTAAAGGTTAGCATGGCCCACAGCGGTGTTAGTGGAGGACAGGTGGCACGAGCTATCGGAGTTTTGTGGCGAGAAGTCCTGAAATATTAACATTAGTATTCACAATCCCGCGAAGTCCGAAGTCCCGATGGGATAAGGGATCATTGAAAAGTCAAAGCAAGAGAGCGCATCGAAGTCTCGGCATATCATGAGTCGGGAGTCGGTAAGTTTATTGCTTGATATCACGAGTGGAGAAATCATGATAGGAGAAGTCCTGACAGGCAAAGGAGGGGTCATCATTGACTTTCATCGGGGTTCGGGGATCCGAAACACCAACGCTCGACCATTGACCTCGCGATACCGCAAATTCCGATTCCTCGATAAGTAAAGAGGGGGATCGCGCAAAGAGTTCTATGGGTGACGATTTCTCAATAGGGAAATAGAAGGACCAGTTAGTGTTCCTCGGGCCGAGGAAGGAGAAGATCCTGTGAGAAAACGTGCCCTGAGAAGCGCACCTGCGTCAAGTGGTATCAGAGCTTAGAAAAAGCTTCTTTTCTTTATGTAGCAGGGAAAAGGATAATTCACCATGCTGCCGAGAAGAAGAGATAGATAATCACCCGATCCAGAGGAGGAAAGGGAAATGTCCAGAGGAAGGGGTAGGCAAGTGCATAATCCAGAAGTAGAAACATATCTGCATAACTTATGCGCTAGAGTTGTGGACATGGAGATAAGACAAAGGTGCACAGCTGATGTAGGAGATATCAGTGAGTCCAAAAATGAAGATGATGCTGGACATGGAGAAGAAGAAGTCACAGCAGAAGATGCAACAAATGAGTGCTTACTTAAAGCTATTGCAAGAATGGGTGCATAGGTGAAAGTGGACATTTCAGTTTATGAGGAAAATCTGGATGTAGAAGAGCTTCTAGACTGGATTAGAGCTCTGGACACCTATTTTGACTATGAAGATATTGAAGAGGACAAGAAAGTCAAGCATGTCATCATGAGATTAAAAGTACATGCAGCCTTGTGGTGGGATGAACTACAAGTAGATAAGCGTTGCCAAGGCAAGCAGAAAATTAAGAGCTGGGACAGGATGATTGCAAAGATGAAGGCGAAATTTATCCTGAGGGACTATCAAATTTCTCTGTTCAGCAGAATGCAAAACCTGCGACAGAAGCTGATGACAGTGAAAGAATATACTGAGGAATTTTACAGGTTGAATATTAGGGCAGGTGATCGCGAAAGAAATGACGAAAAAGTGGCCAAGTATATGAATGGCATGAGATATGAGATTCAGAATGATATGAGCATGGTAACCATCCAAACGATGGAATATGCTTATCAAATGGCTCTGAAAGCTGAAGAGAAGCTGGGCCGAAAGCAAGGTCAAAGGGGCCGAGGTAGAATTCATCCTAGAGGCAAATCAGTTACCCAAGAGAAATATCAGAAGCCTAAGGAAGACTGGAAGAAACCTCAGACTCGAGTAGAGAGAGGTGGAAGTTCACAGCGAGGGCAATACGCTGAGAAAAGAGAACAACATACTGAGTAGAGAGAAGGATATGCTGATAATAATAGGTTTCCTCGTACCAGAGGTAGAGGAAGAGGAAGAGGTGGAGTAATCACATGCTTCACGTGTGGGAAAAATGGACACAAGTCATTCGAGTTTCCAGAGAAAAGGAAGGACAGTGGAGAGACTCACATCGCCGAAGCACAGGGGAAAAATGTTGAGGTGGAGGATGTTGAAGGTGGAAGATCACTGGTAATGCGAAAAGTCCTTTTGACACCAGATAAAGAAGTGGAAAGTAGATTCGAAAGGACCAGACTTTTCAGAACAACTTGCAAGACCAAGGGTTGGGCATGCAAGGTCATTGTGGACAGTGGTAGCACGGATAATCACGTTTCAACCGAGATGGTAGAGAAGTTGGAGCTGGAGATGAATGATCATCCAAGTCCATATAAAGTTTCGTGGCTACAGAAAGGACATCAGGTAAATGTCACCAAACAATGCTTAGTTGAATTCAAGATAGGAGGATATAATGATAAGATATTGTGTGATGTTATTCCTATGGATGTTTGTCATATATTGCTAGGTAGACCATGGCAATATGATAGAAATGTGATTCATGATGGGACGATGAATACATATACCTTAGAAAAGAATGGGAGGACTCATATGTTGCTTCCAATAAAGGATAAGGAGGTAAAGCCGGAAGTAAGTAACATTGTACTTCTCATGAGTGGGAAGGAACTTCTTACTGAGGTGAAGAAGAAATAAGAACCACAATTCTTTGTGGTTAGGAAACCGAGGATTGTTCTAACTAGCACAAGAATGGATGATTTACCAGAGGAGGTTCAGGAGCTACTGGAAGTGTTCGATGACATTGTAGTGGACGAATTACCTCATTCGTTGCCACCAATCAGGAGTGTGAGACATCATATTGATCTCATACCAAGAGCAAGTTTGCGAAACAAAGCCGCGTACAGATTGACGCCGCAAGAGAATGAAGAGGTCAAAAGACAAGTCCATGATTTGTTGGACAAAGGATTAGTCAGGGAAAGCTTGAGTCCATGTGTTGTTCCGACAGTACTCAGTCCGAAGAAAGATGGAGGCTGGAGGATGATCTGATGGACTGCTTGAGCGGAGCCAAATATTTTTCAAAGATTGACTTGAAAAGCGGATATCACCAAATTTGCATGAGAGAAGGTGATGAATGGAAGACAACATTCAAGACAAATGAGGGTTTGTATGAATGGCTTGTTATGTCGTTTGGCTTAACAAATGCATCGAGTACCTTCATGTGTTTGATGAACGAAGTCCTGAAGGAGTTCATCAGGAACCTTGTCATTGTGTATTTGGATGACATACTGGTTTTCAGTAAAACGATAGTGGAGCATCTAAAGCATTTGGCTACAGTGATGCAGAAATTGCAGCAGGAGAAGCTGTAGATAAACATGAAAAAATCCTCATTCATGAAGACAGAGCTCATTTATTTGGGATTTGTTATTTCGGAAAATGAGTTGAGGATGGATCCAGATAAAGAGGAAGTGATCACGAATTGGACATCACCGAGGAATATATTCGAGGTGAGAAGTTTTCATGGATTGGCTAGTTTCTATCGAAAATTCATCAGGAATTTCAGTGGAATTAGCGCAACGATGATGGACACTATGAAGAAAAGACACAAATATTTTCACTGCACAGAAGAAGCCGAAAAGAGTTTCAATTTGTTGAAGAGGAAGATCACGAAACAACCTATTCTGGTGTTGCCGGATTTCCAGAAGACATTTCAGGTGAAATGTGATGCAAGTGGATTTGCGATACGAGCGGTCTTGAGTCAAGATGACAGGCCAATTGCATATTTCAGTGAGAAGCTGAATGAAGCGAAAGTGAAGTACTCCACATATGACAAGGAATTTTATGCCATCATTCAGGCATTGAAAAAGTGGAGGCACTATTTGATTCCAAAGGAATTTGTTTTATATAGTGATAACCATGCCTTACAGTTTTTGACTCAATAGGAGAAGTTGAATCAGAGGCATGTTAAGTGGGTTGAATACATGCAGAACTTTTCATTTGTGATTAAACATATTTCTGGTACTTCTAACAAAGTTGTTGACGCTTTGAGCAGGAAGTGTTGGTTGTTGCAATAATTCAAAGTCAAAACATTGGGTTTTGAGGATCTCAGAGACATGTACATAGATGATCCAGACTTCAAGGAAGTGTATGAAGCAACTGAGAATCTAGTTCTCAGAGATAGAAGCCATTGGGCCGAATACATGATCTAGGAAGGATTGTTGTTCAGAGGCAATCAATTGTGTATTCCCAATTGTTCCATGAGGGAGAACTTGCTGAAGGAGAAACACAGCGGAGGATTGGTTGGACACTTCAGTCATGACAAAACATTTTCAAAGTTGAGTGAATAATATTTTTGGCCAAGGATGCAATCAGAGGTCAAGAAATTTGTGGACAAATGCAGGATTTGCGAGCATTCAAAGGGGACGAAGTAGAACGCAGGTTTCTATCAACCATTTCCCATACCTGAAAGGTCGTGGGATGCGATTAACATGGATTTTGTATTGGGGTTGCAAAGAACACAAGGAGGATTTGATTCGATCTTTGTGGTGGTGGATAGATTTTCCAAGATGACACATTTTATCCCATGTAAGAAAACGAGTGACGCGACTCACATTGCAAGCCTGTTTTTCAAAGAAGTCATTTGACTTCACGGCTTACCAAGGAGCATAGTTTCAGACAAGGATACGAAGTTCATAGGGCATTTTTGGAGAACCTTATGGAAGAAGTTGGGAACTAACTTGTTGTTTAGTTCAACGTATCATCCACAGATGGATGGACAGACATAAGCGGTAAATAGAAGTCTAGGAGATTTTCTGAGAAGCTTGGTGATAGAGCACCACGACAGTTGGGACAATATATTGTCGGAGGCAGAGTTTGCGTATAACGACTCAGTGAACATGAGTACAGGACAAATTCCATTTCAAGTTGTCTATGGAATTCAACTGAGGGGAATTTTTGAATTGAGGGATTCAGAATAGACTATGACTAAGTGCACTAGTGTAGAAGGATTCGCTGAGGCGATGAAGGAACTTCACAGCCAGATCAAGGAGTGACTGTTGAAATCAAGCCCAGAATATAAACGCAGAGTCGATCAGCATAGAATACAACTTCAGTTCGAGGTTGGTGATCTGGTTCTGGCACATATGAGGAACGAAAGGTTCCCGAGAGGGACATACAATAAATTGAAGATGAAGAAAATTGGACCCTGCAAGGTCTTGAAGAAAATGGGAGAAAATGCTTATGAGATTGAATTACTCGATGGGATCGGAACTTCTCCAATATTCAATGTCTCGGATTTATACCCATATAAACCTAAGGACGTAGAAGCAGAAAATGAGCAGCCAATGATTCAGTGGAAAAAACAGATGCCAGTTGCAGATAAGCCACAGATGGAGCAGATACTGGATAAACGAGTGGGTAAGAAGACCAGAAGGAAAGAATATTTTGAATATTTGATCAAGTGGAGGGGCCATCCAGTTGAAGATGCCAGCTGGGAGACTGAAGAAGAGATTCAGAAGCATGGGCATACCGTGCAAGAGCTCATGGACAGGAGCCCATGAAAATTTTCAAGTGAGGGAGTATGATGCAGGAGCATCTCCCACGACAAGCGAGCCAGCGCGGAATGTAAGTGGACGACTGGTCAAGACAGCATGAATTTTGAAAACACCTTGAAACTGTTGCGCGAACATTAATGAGGAGATTTAATGAAGCGCACTTGTAAATGTAATCGGGACCTTGAGCCATACGCTCTCATCCTTAGTAGATAGACGACATTTAATATAGTTAATGTAGGTAGATAGGATTTTAATTTTAGATTAGATAGTTTTAGAGGGAAAGAGGGAAACGGGATATAGACACCCTCATTCTGCATTGTAACATAATTCTGAGCATTGAGGAGAGAAGTAGAGAGATGTGGAAGAACACCCATGTACAGATCTTGAATTAATAGAAGAAGTTGATTCAACTCCATGGTTTTGTGTTTGTTCTCTGTGTATGTATGTTGAATTCTATGCTCATGAGTATTTACTTCCTGTTATGTATTTGTTTTACATGCTATGTATGAATAATTTCTTGCTGAGTGTTTGAAATCTGAGGAAAGAAGTAGAAGAAATGTGTTTCAATTGTTTCTCTATCTGAGCAATTATTCCTGCAAGGAGTGCAGTTGAAGTCGTCCGCAAGGAGTGTGTTGACAGAAGGCTCAGATAGTTTAACTCTTGTTCTCATTCACTCAGAAGTGAAATTGGGTTATAGGAGCTATGTAAGGAGTGCGCAGGCTAAGGAAAGTCTTAGTTGTGAATCTGAGCAGAGTATTGAAGGAATGCTCCTGCAGGAGTGTGCAGAGGTGAATTTATTCAGCACTTGGAAGTCTCCGAGAGTTGTCACAAGGAGTGCGCACAAGAATTTTCTCTAAGACTCAGAGTCGTGAGAAAGCTCAGGAAGGATAGGCCTTCGAATTCTGCTGAAGAACTGTGCAGGGATGTCATGATTGGGAGTTCGTAAGAGGTGTTGCAAGTGTGTACGTAGGTGGATAAGTCCTTGTGGAGGAATACTTGGTTCATTTCACAGAATTCATCGGGAAAGATAGACGGTTGGTATTCTCTGAGGAGAAACCGCGAATCTCCGTGGGCCATGGGATCTTGCGGAGGTGTAAGGGAGATACAACGTCATATTTCTTATAGGCTAAAAGCTCAGGAGGGGGAGAGTTGTTGACCCAAGTCGGTCAGGGTCGTTCGATCTACACGTACATCGTGCATCGGGGTTTCGTGGGTTGAAGTCTCGTGAATATAGCAACAGGAATTTCGAAATCACGAAACGCGATATCTTGACGAGCTCAGAGCCGTCCATTTGTTGGGACAGGTGGAAGGAACAAGGATTCATTGGTATATCGGGTTTTCAAAAGTCAAGAGCCCGAGACCTTTTGAGTTCCGAAACAGCAAGGGAATCATAGTCATGGAACTCGAGAGGGACGCGTGTCAGAAGATCTGAAGAAGTCAGGGTTCGAAGTATTGGAGGTTTTGAGGATAGGATATTCTTGCAATTTGGAATCATGAAACGTGATATCCTGATAGCTAAAGGTTAGCGTGGCTAACAACGGAGTTAGTGGAGGATAGGTGGCATGCGATATCAAAGTTTCGTGGTGAGAAGTCCTGAAATATTGACATTAGTATTCGCGATCCCATGAAGTCTGAAGTCCCGACGGGATAATTGATCGTTGAAAAGTCAAAGCAAGCGAGCTCATCAGAGTCTCGGCATATCGTGAGTCGGGATTCAGTAAAGTGAATTTCTTGATATCGTGAGTGGCAAAATCGTGATAGAAGAAGTCCCGACAGGCAAAGGAGGGGTCAGCGTTGACTTGCATCGGGGTTCGGGGATCCGAAACACCAACGCTTGACCATTGACCTCGTGATACCGCAAAGTCTGATTCCCCGATAAGTAAAGAGGGGGATTGCGCGAAGAGTTCTGTGGGTGAAGATTTCCCGATAGGGAAATAGAAGGACCGGTTAGTGTTCTTCGGGTCGAGGAAGGAGAAGATCCTATGAGCGGACGTGCCCTGAGGAGCGCGCCTGCGTCAAGTGGTATCAGAGCTTAGAAAATCTTCTTTGCTTTCTGTAGCAGGGAAAAGGAGAATTCACCACGCCGCTGAGAAGAATAGATAGACAATCACCCGATCCAGAGGAGGAAGGGGAAATGTCTAGAGGAAGGGGTAGGCAAGTGCAGAATCCAGAAGTAGAAAGAGATCTGCATAACTTACGCGCTAGAGTTGTGGACATGGAGATAAGACAAAGGTGCAAAGTTGATGTAGGAGATATCAGTGAGTCTGAAAATGAAGATGATGTTGGACAAGGAGAAGAAGAAGTCACAGCAGAAGATGCAGCAAATGAGTTCTTACTTAAAGCTGTTGCAAGAATGGGTGCAAAGGTGAAAGTGGACATTCCAGTTTATGAGGGAAATATGGATGTAGAAGAGCTTCTAGACTGGATTAGAGATCTAGACACCTATTTTGACTATGAAGATATTGAAGAGGACAAGAAAGTCAGGCATGCCATCATGAGATTAAAAGGACATGCAGCTTTGTGGTGGGATTAACTACAAGTAGATAGGCGTTGCCAAGGCAAGCAAAAAATTAAGAGATGGGACAGTATGATTGCAAAGATGAAGGCGAAATTTATCCCGGGGGACTATCAAATTTCTCTGTTCAGGAGAATGCAGAACCTGAGACAGAAGCTGATGACAGTGAAAGAATATACTGAGGAATTTTACAGGTTGAATATCAGGGCAGGTCATCGTGAAAGCAATGACGAAAAAGTGTCCACGTATATGAATGGCCTGAGATATGAGATTCTGGATGAGATGAGCATGGTAACCATCCGAATGGTGGAAGATGCTTATCAAATGGCTCTAAAAGCTGAAGAGAAGTTGGGCCGAATGAAAGGTCAAAGGGGTCGAGGAAGAAGTCAGCCCAAATGCAAATCGGTTACCCAAGAGAAATATCAGAAGCCTAAGGAAGACTGGAAGAAACCTCAGACTCAAGTAGAGAGAGGTGGAAGTTCACAGTGAGGGCAATACTCTGAGAAAAGAGAAAAACATACTAAGCAAAGAGAAGGATATGCTGATAATAATAGGTTTCCTCGTACCAGAGGTAGCGGAAGAGGAAGAGGTGGAGTAATCACATGCTTCATGTGTGAAAAAAATGGACAGAAGTCATTCGAGTGTCCAGAGAAAAATAAGGACAGTGGAGAGACTCAGATCACCGACCTCCAAAGGGGTCAAGGCAGAATTCATCCCAAAGGAAAATCAGTTACCCAAGAGAAATATCAGAAGCCTAAGTAAGACTGGAAGAAACCTCAGACTCGAGTAGAGAGAGATGGAAGTTCACAGTGAGGGCAATACGCTGAGAAAAGAGAACAACATACTAAGAAGAGAGAATGATATGCTGATAATAATTGGTTTCCTCGTACCAGATGTAGAGGAAGAGGAAGAGGTGGAGTAATCACATGCTTCATGTGTGGGAAAAATGGACAGAAGTTATTCGAGTGTCCAGAGAAAAAGAAGGATAGTGGAGAGACTCATATCACTGAAGCACAGGGGAGAAATGTTGAGGCGGAGGATGTTGAAGGTGGAAGATCACTGGTAATGCGAAAAGTCCTTTTGACACCAGAGAAGGAAGTGGAAAGTTCAGTCTAAAGGACCAGAACTTTCATAACAGCTTGCAAGACCAATTGTTGGGCATGCAAGGTCATTGTGGACAGTAGTAGCATGGATAATCTTGTTTCAACCGAGATGGTAGAGAAGCTGGAGCTAGAGATGACTGCTCATCC